>CAUYSK010008517.1:0-16557 GCA_963575035.1 Avahi laniger
TATTTCTATTTTTAGCTCTTTGAGGTATCTCCAAATTCTTTTCCACAGAGGTTGCACTAATTTGCAGTCCCACCAGCAGTGTAAGAGTGTTCCTGTCTCTCCACATCCTCGCCAGCATTTGTTGTTTTGGGATTTTTTGATAGAGACCAATCTCACTGCGGTTAGGTGATATCTCATTGTGGTTTTGATTTGCATTTCTCTTATGACTGGAGATGTTGAGCATTTTTTTATATGTTTGCTGGCCATTATTCTGTCTTCTTTTGAAAAGTTTCTGTTCATTTCCTTTGCCCATTTGTTGATGGGGTTGTTTTATTTTTTCTTGTTGTTTTTTTTAAGTTCTAAATAGATTCTAGTTATCAGCCCTTTATCAGATGTGTAGAGAGCAAGTATTTTCTCCCATTCTGTAGGCTGTCTATTCGCTCTAATGATAGTTTCCTTGGCCATGCAAAAGCTTTTTAATTTGATCAGATCACATTTATTTATTTTTGTTGCTGCAGTGATTGCTTTGGGGTTCTTCTTCAAGAATTCCTTGCCTAGGCCGATGTCTGAAAGGGTCTTCCCAAGATCTTCTTTTAGAATTCTTAAGGTTTCATGCCTTAGGTTTAAGTCTGTTATCCATCTTGAATTGATTTTTGTGAGAGGGGTGGGGATCCAGTTTCATTCTTCTGCATGTAGCTATCCAGTTTTCCCAGCACCATTTATTGAAAATAGATTCTTTTCCCCAGTGTATATTTTTGTCTGCTTTGTCAAAGATCACATTACCATATGCAGATGGTTTCATCTCTGGATTCTCAGTCCTGTTCCAGAGGTCTATGTCTCTAGAACTGATTTCTTAATGGCATTAGAAAAAATAGTAACAGAGAAGTACTGAAACAATAAATATTATTAAACCCTTAATTATTATATCAATCCCTTAATTAAAAATGAGAAATTATGATAAAAGCTTGGATTTTCCTATCTGAAAAGAAGCCTACTACAAAGGAGGGCGTTTTCGTGGTAGTACTAACTGTGGAATCCTCTACTGCCTTGGCTGAGGAAAGAACAGGGTATCTGCTTCCATTGCCTCAGTCATTCTCACCAGCTTATCTCCCAAATGCATTTCTTGATGATAACACTAATCTATTGCTTTGGGAGTTCTTTCAAGATCCTCACGGAACTGGTAAAATGGTAAATGATAGTTTACTTGGATTTCTGACTGGTGCCTTCATGCATTTGTTAGCTTTGCCACATGCCTCGGTTTTTCTCTTTTTGATGATGGCTGTTTCCTCCCATGAACACTTCTCATAGCTAACGTAAGGGTTATGTAGTTGGCACTGTTACCTTTCTAGGGTCCTCTAGCCGGGGCAGGTCTCTTTAGGGTCTGCGATAGTTGAAGCTGTTCTGGGAGGGAGGAATAAAGTAATTGTTATATAAAAAAAAAGATGTACCTTTAGAACTAGGAAAAAAAAGTGTTATCTTCAAGAGATTCTCATATCTTCTGTGGTCTTCCTGTTATCTTCATAATATATTAAGCTATATCTCTAGAATGGGGTTTTAGCTCAACATGTATTAAAAGGTAAACTGAGGCACACTAAAAATTTATTTAAAAGAGTTTATTTGAGAAAATGATGATTCATAAATTAAGCAGTTTCAGACAAGAAGTGGTTCTGGAGCTCTATTGAGGGAATACAAAAGGGAGGCTGTATAGGAGATACACAGAAATAAAGCAAAGAAAATATTTAATTGGTTACAGTTATATAGTCGCCTTATTTTGTCTACCCTGTTGAAAAGACAAGTTTGTTGGCTGCTTCTGATTGGTTGAGCTTAAGTTCTGTTTTTCTTTAAAATAGGTATTTATAAGAAATAGTTTAAGTTAAGTTTTGCTTGTGTTTGTAAATAAAGCAAAGTTAAGGTCACTTATGAGGCCTGACTGGCTTTGTCTGCTCAGGGATTCTTCAGGCCTGGTCTCCATTTTAATTTATTTTGACACATGCGTCTTAGTTTTGGCTGGCAGTTCTTTCAGAAGTACAACTCTTTCAAAAACTCAGTTTTTTATGTATTGGATTCCAGTCAATTTTACATACCAGGGAATGAATGACTTGTAGTTCTTTCCTAGTCATCCTTGTATTGGCTCCATTTCATTGCTTTTTCACCCCTGTACCTTTCTCTCTGGACCTAATATCAGATGCTTTGAGCATTCTGAGGATATACCGGGAAAATCAGATATTTAACCTCTGTGCCTGGAGTTACTTCGTCAAATTGAAAGGATAATTGCTATTAGTTTGGCCTTTATCTGTATATGAAATACAATCAGAAGTTTTAACACCATACTCTTGAGATAATCTTAGCCTGAAGGTTGAATTATAACCAGGCTTTAAAACTCAAACGCTATTTGGTGTTGAGAAGCTATTGCCTCTTCCATTTCTGCAAGATCCCAAGTATTTAGACTCTGGTAATTCTTGTTCCTGCTTGCAACGTAGTGTAAAAGTTGTCAGAATCAAAATGGAGTCACTTGTATTGAAACCCTGACATGGAGCCTGGGAAGGCCATGGAGGAGGGGGTCTCATGCGCTTATGCCTGATCGCATGAGCTATCACAGAAGACTACAAAAATCACAAAATTGCACAAAGGCCACCTGCAGCCTTATACAACAAAAATACTTCTGCAAGGACATCTGCCTAGCAACTGCTTGTCCAACCTTGGACAGGCACCACCCTTGTTAGTGATCCTTGTAGTCCAGGGTAATCATCTCAAAACAATTATGTAATCTCCTCACTTTTTCTTTAAAAACTCTTGTCTTTTTTTATCTCTCTGGATACACACATAGTTTACTATGGCACATGTATTCCCATTGCAATGCTAGTCCCAAATAAATATCACTTTCTTTTAGAGAGTCTTCCTCTCTGTTTGCTATTTAGTTTGACAGGAGGCAATTATTTTCAGACACCAATTAAAAATATGTTGCACCATTAATATTATTCAATTATAATTTTCTTTCCCTAAAGTTACAAAATCATCAAATATATGATCTATCTTCCAAGCAATCATTGGTGACAGTTTATCAAGTGTTTTGATAATTTGTAACTTGCTTTTCAGTAGCCAATAATGTTTTTCTTGCCACTCACTGCCAGTGAAGCAAATATTAAGCCAATGTCACGTATATTAGGTGTTTTGCTTCAGCAGCACCCCATTTCAAGAGGCCAGATATCTTAGTCTATGCTGAGTGAACAAGACTGCCAAATCTCAGAGACTTCGCCTAGGAAAAGTTTTTGTTGTTTGTTTTTGGTTTCTGTTACGTGTCTAGTGCTCATAGTAGTCGCATAGGAATCCAGGCTGACAGATATTTTCTTGACCTTGTTTGAGTGTCAAAGCAAGAAAATGAGGACTTTGCAGTGTCTTGAACTGGTGAGTAAATGCACTCACTGAGAAGCAACATGTCATTTCCAAAATATTTTATTGACCAAAAAGTTCACGTGATAATATATAACTACAAGAGGAAGAAGGGACTTCTACAATAATACACTATTATCATCCTACAAGAAATGAAATGTTAGCACATAGCCTTAGTTACTATTTTACTTCCTGTATGCTATATAATATTATATATCCAAACTCTAATAATACAGAAAAGTTAAAAGTAAAATCTGAAAAAATCATACCACAAAACACTAAAAGAAATAAGCTAGTATAATTATTTTAATATACACAAAGTACATTTTAAGAAAAAAACATTAAAGCAGATAATGTCATTTCATATGGCTAAAGGTTAAATTGGCCATGAAGACACTATAATTCTAATGTTATATGCACTAACTAACATGGCATCAAAATATATGAAGTAAAAGTTAACAAGACTTCAAAGAGAAATAGATGAATCTATACTCACGGTAATATAGTTTAACATTAAATTTCAACAAATAATAGTTCAAAAAGACAAAACTCCAAAAGAATAAGTAGGATTTAAACAACGTAATTAACAAAAACCTCCAGAGGACGTATAAACCACTGTACCCCCAAACTACATAATACATGTTACTTTCAACAAATATAAAGCATTTACTGAAATTGACCACATGTATTACAAAAATTTTAGCAGATATCACAAGTTGTCAGTATATAGAGTATGATCTGTGACTTTCATTCAATTTTTCCCAAAATCAATAAAATAATGGAAAGTTCTATGTGAATGAAAACTTATATATTTAAAAAATAGTCAACAATTGAAGAAAAATCACAATAAAATTAGAAAATATTTAAATTTAAGTATAAGAAAATATAATAAAATCTTATAAGAAACTATTACAGATTCTCAGAGAAATACCTTTAGAATAAATATATTGGAAAAGGAGAAAGAATGAAAATTGATGTTCTAAGTATCCATGTCAGAAAATTTACAAAAAAAAAGCAAACATATTCAAAGGAAGTAAAAACAAGTAAATGGTATATATAAGACAAGAAATTAATGAATGATAGTACATTTGATAAGATCAATCAAGGCAGATTTGGTTATTTGAATAGACTGACAAAATTGATAAACTTCCAGTGAGATAAATTGTGGAAAAAAAAGCAAATAACAGCATGAAGAATTGAAAGGAGATATTCTGTAGATATTAAGCATATAATAGAATAACCAAATGTACATAAAAATTTTATTTGCTGAAACTGACAAATATCTATAAAACTGTAATTATCAAGAAAAAGATCAGGAGAAATAGGCAACAGAATAGTTCTAGATCGAGATCATAGAAATGTATACTTACGTGCTCAAGAATAAGTTACATGTTAAAGAATGTTTATAGCATCATGATCATATTAGTTTCCAAACTCAAAACAATCCAAGTATGTATTTCCATTAGAATAGATAAATTGTGAATACTTATTTGATTAATAATATTCAGCACTAAAATGAATGGTCTATCTCTATATGCAATGTAATTAATTTTAAAAACATAATATTGATCAAAATAAGTTAAATACAAAAAGAATATGCACAGTGTTATTCCATTCATATGCAATTCAAAACCAGGCAAAACTAATATTTCATATGATTCCACAATCCAAGGAAAATACTTCACCTTTTATAGTCTTCTCTTCTTACCCATTGTCTCCTTTTCCTTTCCAGTCCAGACTTCTGAAAAAGTCTTTCTGTGATTTTTTCCTGGCATCTATTCCCTTTCTCCCATAGAAGTGGGAGACCACTTTTCTTTAATCTAATTTGTCTTTTTAATATTTTCTCTTATGGAAACATACCACCAACATGCAGCTCGAAATCACAACTCTGCAATCCATTCTCTACCTCTCTCTCATGTATTATGTCACAAGTTCTAAAAGACTATGGTATTATTTTTAATATGTAAGTACTGTCCTGTCCCTCAGGTGACTTACTTGTGCAAATTGTGGCTACTAACAAGTTGTGGCTAGCATCTTCAAACCCCTTTTCTCTGAACAGATAGGAAATCAATCCTTAGTTTACTCTTAAAATGAAAAGGTATCCAAGATTTCATCAGGCCTGTGTCAGGAGTACAAATGGAAGTCCACATGCCACATATCTAAATATTTAATAGTCATAAATAAATAAAGCTAACAAACTATTAAAGGAAATATGTCCTATGTTACCTTGGTGAATAAACCATCATAGCAATGGAATAGAAAATATCTATGTAGTTATTTTATAACTGAAATTTGAAAATCATCAGTGATGATGCAATTAAATTATTTTGTGAGTATCTGAGTGTTCTGTAGATCACCCAGCAAAGTCTGCATTAGTAATAAAATATACACATTTATAATTCATAAACTATGTATTTCTTAAATAAAAATAGTTTTTTTCTTTATCCAGCAAAATAGCTATTTATTAGACTATAATCAAGATTTAAAAAGTATTTTATTTACATTAATATTGAATTAGACAATCTTTCTTGAGTCTCCACATTTTTCGAATTTTGCTAATTCACTTTCCTTTCCATTGAGAGGGTGAGGTGGGATCAGGAACCTTGACACTTCCCAACGAATACGGTAGTTCCGCCTCATCCACACCTCTGCCTTCTGTGCTTTCAGTTACCTGAGGTCAACCACAGTTTGAAAATAGGTGAGTACAATACAAGAAGACACTGAAAAAGAGAGAGAGGGCGATCACATTCACATATCTTTCATTACAGTATATGTTATATTAATAATTGTCCAATTTTATTATCAGTTATTGTTAATCTTTAACTGTGCCTAATTTATGAATTAAACTTTATCACAGGAATGCATATATAGCAAAAACATAGCGTACCTAGAGTTCGGTACTATCTGCAGTTTCCGGCCCCCACTGGGGCTTTCGGAATGTATCCCCCATGAATACGGCGGAGCTATCTCCGTGGGTTGGGGAAGACTGCCGTTATCTGTTTCTTTGCTTGGCTCGCGGTTTTGAAATTTATGACATAATGCAGTACTGCTTTCTTTGGTAGCTGTTGCTGATCTTTTACAACTGATTTTTTGTTCACTTTTACATTTGTAAAAGAAATATGGAGGCGGGGCGCGGTGGCTCACGCCTGTAATCCCAGCACTCTGGGAGGCCGAGGCGGGTGGATTGCTCAAGGTCAGGAGTTCGAGACCAGCCTGAGCAAGAGCGAGACTCTGTCTCTACTTAAAAATAGAAAGAAATGATCTGGACAACTAAAAAAAATATGTATAAAGAAAAAATTAGCTGAGCATTGTGGCACATGCCTGTAGTCCCAGCTACTTGGGAGGCTGAGGCAGGAGGATCGCTTGAGCCCAGGAGTTTGAGGTTGCTGTGAGCTAGGCTGAGGCCACGGCACTCACTCTAGCCAGGGCAACCAGAGTGAGACTCTGTCTCAAAATAAAAAAAAGAAAAAGAAAAAGAAATATGGAGGGGAAAGTGGATAAAGGCTGAAGGCATCTGGTGCCTACGAGGGATGATGGTAGCACTGCTGTGTGGGGAAGAGGCCGGGAACGAGAAAGATAAGCTTTGCAGACGAGCTTCTCTTCATTCACAAAGTTGACCAGAAACTGTTTGAAATGACATAGATCTGTCTTTGAGCATTTTATAAATCCTCAGTGGCAGTGCTTCATTGAGCTTCATATTTATGAATCACATTTTTATAATCTTTGTAACTCAGAACTCAAGCTGGTGGAACCAAATTTTTTACAAGGGGAGACACGGCAAAAAGTACAAAACAATGAAAGAGAATCTGTCTTTATTTGCATGGTTGCAAATGTGAGTTCAGCTTTGCTTCATAATCATCTGTGGAATATTTCTGCCTGTGGTGAGGACATAAATATCTTAACGAGGGCTCAGCAAAGAAATTAAAGAAAAATAAAGACTTCACAGGAACAGCTAAATGCAACACACTGATTAACAAACCTTGGAGATTTCGAACTTGACATTGGGCCAATGATTAAAGAAGGAGCAGAAAGAGCAAAAGGACAAAGAGGATTGTCACTGTACATCCAAGGATATACATAGCGTTTTAGAACAGCACATAACCAGCAGTGGTACCAGGTTTTGAGCTTTCTCTGCTCTGATATGGAAAGAACCCTGCGGCACATCTTCACTCTCGTAATAATCGCAGAGTTCATGCTTGGGAACTTGAGCAATGGATTCATAGTCCTGAAAAACTGCATTGACTGGGCCAACAAAAGAAAGCTGTTCTTAGTTGATCGAATCCTCACTATCTTGGCAATCTCCAGAATTGGTCTGATCTGGGTAATATTAGTAAATTGGTTTGCAACTCTGTATTATCCAGCCTTATCTGTGGCTGGAACAGAATTAAGACTGGTTATTTTTACCTGGGTAGTTGCCAATCACTTCAGTCTCTGGCTTGCTACGATCCTCAGCATCTTTTATTTGCTCAAAATAGCCAGCTTCTCTAGCCCCAGTTTTCGCTATCTGCAGTGGAGAATAAAAAAAGTGATCCTGATGATACTGCTAGGAAGCTTAATTTTCTTGATTTTAAATCTGATACAAATGAACACATATATTAAGGACCAGGTAGCTGGATTTGAAAGAAACACAACTTGGAATGTCAAAATGAATGACTTTGAAGCATTTTCACTGGCTAGATTCACTTTGATTATGTTCACTCTAATACCATTTACTGTGGCCCTGATCGCTTTTCTCTTGTTAATTTTTTCCCTGTGGAAACATCTCCGGAAGATGCAGCTCTCTTTCAAAGGACACAGAGACCCCAGGACCAGGGCCCACATAAATGCCTTGAAAGCTGTGATCTTGTTCCTCCTACTCTACGCTACTTTCTTTCTATCGTTTCTCATATCATGGATTGCAAAGACGTCTCAGACCAAACCGGTCCACATGCTTTGTCAGACTGTTGGAGTCATCTATCCTTCAATCCACTCCTTTGTGCTGATTCTGGGAAACTCTAAGTTAAGGCAGGCCTATCTTGGGGTGGCAGCTAAGGTGTGGGCTGTAAGATGAAGAACACATAATTCTGTAAGTCATTATGACCATAGACTATTGTATGTACGTTGTAGATAAAAACAGAAGTCTATGAGAAGTTTAAAGATATTTTATGTTTCTCCCAGTTTCTTCTATTGTGAAGGTCATTGTAAATTTTTCAAGTGAACATCTATAATAGTTTCTTACCTAAGAATATTACATATTTATGATGTGTATTTTTGTATTATCAAGAATTTGAAATTTATTTGGAAAAATCATTGATAGATTTCATTGTAATCTAAAAATGTGTACTCCAGTACCCTGAGATATTAATTATGCAACCCCCAACCTTCTGGCTAACAATGGCCCTTCAATTATAAATAACTTATTGAGTATGGATGTTTTAAGTACTTCTATTTAATTGATGAATTGAGGACAACTAGCTATTTGGAACAGAATATACAGAAAATTTGGACTTGCAACTATTACTAGTACTGATGGGATGGGAAAATTAAGATTAATAAGTGTAATATGAATAACTGCCACATAAAACAATGACCTTCCTTTTTCAGTAATTATATTATACATTTGTATACATGCATATTTTACTTGATGCATTTGAAATAAACATTATTGAAGTGTAATTGATATATATAACAAAATGCAACATTTTTAGTGCACATTTCAGTTAGAGTTCTGGCAGCGTGTGACTTCTTGTGTGACTACATCAATGTCCTTTGCAGTCCAAACTCCCCCTTCCCCGCAGGCAACTACTTATCTGCTTTTGGTAACTATTAATATAAGAGAGTTCTTTGGTTTCTAGAATTTCATAAATATGTAGTCATAGAATGTGTACTGTTATAGATAGGTAAGGCTTCTTTCTTTGGTTTCTAGAATTCCATAAATATGTAGCCGTAGAGTATGTACTGTTACAGATAGGGAAGGCTTCTTTAACTCAGCAGAATGCTTTTGAGGTTCATCTATTTTGCTGTAAAGATCAGATGTTTGTTCCTGAGTAGTGTTCTTGAGTAGTATTCCTGAACAGTGTTGGATACACTATCTTTTTAAAAAAATTCTCTTACCTGTTGATGAACAGTTGAATGATTCTTAATTATTGATCATTATAAATAAAATTGATATCAACATTCATACCTGTGTCTTTTTCTGGATATATAATTCCATTACTCTTGAGTAAATATCTAGGAGCATGTCAAATCATATGGTAAATGTATGTTTGACTCTTTAAAAAATGGCCAAAATGTTCTTCAAAGTGGTTGTATCATTTTATATTTTAGCCATCAATATGTGAGGGTTTTGGTTTCTCTACATCCTGGTGAATAGCTGGTACTCTGTTCTGTTTTGTTTTTTATTTTTGCCATTCTAGTCTAGTGTGTAATGGCTTCTCATTGTGATTTTAATTCATATTTTCCTGATGACTAATGATACTGAGAGTTTTTTATGGAACTTCTTTTATGAAATGTGGTTTTAAACCTTTTGCCCATTATTTAATCTGGTTCATTGTTTTGTCTTTTTATCATTGAGTTGTAAAAGTTCTTTGTACAGTCTAGACATAGTTTCTTTATCAGACATATGTTTTGCAAATATTTTCTCCCAGCTAGTGGCTTGTCATTTCATTTTCTTTACAGCACCTGTCAAAGGGAAGACATTAAAAATTTTTTAAATAAAATCCAATAATCATTTTCTTTTAAGCTGATGCTTTTTGTGTTCTGTTTAAGAAGTCTTGCATACTCCAATATTATGAAGATTATCTCATGGTTTCTTCTAGAAGTTTTATGGTTTCAGGTTTTATGTTTAAGTATATGACCCATTTCCAATTAAATCATATTCACAGTATAGGATTAGAACTGTAATTCATTTTTAAAATACAGAAATCATTTCTTTCAGTACCATTTGTTAAAAAAGATGATCTTCTCCCATTGTGTCAACTTGGCACTTTGTTGAAAACCAGTTGATCATATGTGTGGGGGTCTCTTTCTGGTCTGTGTTTTCTGTTCCATTCTCGTGTCAATAAAATACTCTCTTGATATCTGTAGTCAATATTACATCTTGAAATGTAAGTCCTCCAACACTGTTCTTTTTCAAAATTGTTTCAGTTTTTCTGGCTCCTTTGCTCTTGTGCATACATTTTTAGATTTAGTTTATCAATTTCTTTAATAGAGCCTTATGAAATACTGATTGGGATGCTACTGAATGTATAGATACATGTTTGGAATAATTGACACCTTAACAACATTGTATCTTCCAGTGCATGGGTAGTGCATGGTGTATCTTTCCGTTTGTTTTGGTCCATTGTAGTTTTCAATGTACAATTTTTGAACATAGTTTGTTAAATTTATCCCTAAACTTTTTACTTCTGTGCCTATTGAGAATGGTGGTTTTTCTTTTTTGAATTCCAACTTCTAATTGTTTGTTGCTAGTGTATAGAAATAATACAATTAACTTTTGTGTAATATTAACTTTTTGTATTGTGAACTTGTTAAATTCACTTTTTAGTTCTAGTAACGTCTTTTGTAAGTTATTTGAGGTTTTCCGTGTACATGTTCATTCTTTGTGTAGATAGAAGAGTTTTGCTTTCCCCTTTGCCATCTTTATAGTTTTATTTCATTTTCTCTCATTATTCCACTGGCTGGACCCTCCAAGACAATGTTGAAGGTAAGTGATGAGAGCACATATTCCTGCCTTGTCCCCATCTTAGGGTAAAGCATTTAGTTTTTCACCATCAACATGATGTTGTCTGTAGGTTTTTCATAAATGTCCTTTATCAGTGTGAGGAGGCTTCCTTGCACTTCTAGTTTGCTGAAAGCTTTTATTTGGAATGGGTGCCGAATTTTGTCAGATGATTTTTATGCATCTATTGGAATGATAATATGATTTTCCCACCTCATTCTGTGAATATGGTGATTATACTAATTCACTTTTCAATGTACACTAGCCTCACATTGCTAAGATAAACTCTATTTGGCCCTCATTCATGAGGAGTATTGGTCCATGGTCCATACTTTTAATTTACTATAATGTTTTTATATGATTTTGGTATCAGGATATTTCTACGTCCATAAAATAAGTTTGAGGGGGAGTTTACCTCATCCTCTATTTTCTGAAAGATGGGTGTAAGATTGGTATTTTCCTCTTAAATATTTGATAGAATTCATCATTTAGGTCATTCCTTGCTTTGCGGGAAGGTTTTTAATGAATAATTTTCAATTTTTAATTAATTTTCAATTTTCAATTAATATTTTCTGTTTCTTTTTGCTCCTGATTCAGTAATATTTATGTTTCAAGGAATTCGACCATCATTTTATCTAAGCTGTCTAATTCACTGAAATAATCTTATAAATAATATTCCCCAATGTCTGAGTCCATTTTGTGTTGCTGTAAAGGAATACCTGAGGCTGGGTAATTTGTAAGAAGAGAGTTTTATTTGGCTCACAACTCTGCAGGCTGTACAAGAAGCACAGCACCGGCATCTGTTCAGCGCCTGCTAAGGACTTCTGTGCTGAGTCAAAACATGGCAGAGAAAGTCAAAGTGGAAGCGGGCATATGTGAAGAGGGACCAAACCAAAGGGATACCCTGTCTTCATAACAACCCATTCTCTTGGGAATAAATTCATTCCTCCTCCCACCCCAGAACCAATTCAGTCTTGGGAGAGCGAGAATCCACTCACTACCTCAAGAACATCACCAAGCCATTCATAAGGGATTCACCCTCATGACCCAGATACCTCCCACTGGGACCCACCTCCCAACACTACCACACTGGGGACTAAATTTAAAGATAAGATTTGGTAAGGAATAACAAACCACATCCAAACTGTAGCATTCTGCACCCAACCCCCTAAATCTCATGTTTTTCTCACTTTGCAAAATACAATTATCCTTCCCAGTAGCCCCAAAAGTGTTAACTTATTCAAGAATTGATTCAAAAGCTCAAAGTCTCTTCTGAGACTCAAGGAAAGTTCCTTATAGCTATGAGCCTGTGAAATAAACAACAAGTTATTTATATCCAAGATACAATGGTTGTACAGGCATTGGATAAACATTCTCATTTTAAAAAGGTATAATCAGCCAAAAGAAGGGGGGAACAGGTACCATGCAAATCTGAAACTTAGCAGGGCAGACATTAAAACTTAAAGCTCCAAAGTAATCTCTACGGACTTTATGTGCTGCCTCCTGGGCACATTGGTGCGAGGGGGGGTTCGCAAGGCCTTGGAGGCTTTGCTGGGCACAGCGCACGTGGCTGATCTCAAACCTCTTCTTCTTGCGACCTCATCTCTTAGTGCTCTGGATCTCCCACTCTCTGCACCAGCCACACAGGTTTCCTTGTTCTTCCTCAGGCACGCAGGGCGGCTCCGACGTCAGCACAGTGGCACTGCTGTTGTCTGTGTTTGGAAGGCACTTTATCCAGACAAAACATGGATCATTCCTGTACCTATTTTACATCTTTGCTTCAATGTCACCTTCTGAGTCCTTCCCTAATCACCTTATTGAAAATTTCAGCCTCTCTCCTCACACGCTTTCTATTTTCCTTCTCTACTTACATTTGCAGCTTCTTATAAACTATATTTATTTCAGTACACTATATTTCTACTTACTCGTTTAGAGCCCATCTTCTCATACTAGAATGCAAGCTTTTTAAAGGCATTTTAAAAAATGGTTCTACTAATTGCTGTATCCCACTCCTAGAGAGCTGGCGCAAAGAAGATACGCAGTAAGTATTTGTTGCCTGGGTAAATAAAACGACCTTTTTCTGCATATCATTTTTTTCTGGATTCTCCTCCATATATTTCAGTTTCAGTTCTATTTACATTTTGCATTTGCCTATTACAATTAGCCTTTGTTTTAGTCATGGACTTTTCTTTGTGAATTCCCCTAGGAAGTGTCTCTTGGTGGGTTATACAACTCATTTACTTCTTCGACTCCTTTAGGCCTACGTATCTCTCTCATTGCTTTTTGAGTGTCACTGAATTTTGGATTAACTACTTCTACTTTGGAAGGGAAATTCAGCAGCTGCGTTACACAAAGAACGTGACTAATTGAGCTTCCCTGGTTTGCCATCATCAGAATTAAGATTAAATAAGTTTAGCTCAATGTATGGGAAAGTTTTGGAAAATGGACCCAAGTCTCACCTTAAACTCTGTGAGGAAAATAAAATGCTACGCATACCTCTATTTGGAGTAGAAGAGAGACAAAAGGAGAGGAAAATTTGAAATAACAAAATACTATTACCATTCATATGCCAAATAATTCTATTCTGATACTCCATTATTGCATAATAAAATCATTCCAAAACTTCATGGTATAAAGCAACCAACATTTTTTTTTTTTTTTGCTCATAAATTCCATAGGTCAGACCTTTGGACAGGACATAGCAGGGATGGCTTCTTTTTGTTCCACACTGTCTGGGGCTTTTGCCAGAAAGACTTGACTAAGTGAGGGGAATTCATATGGCTGGGGGCTGAACTTATTTGTTTTTCAAATCCACTCTGCTAGATTTCAGTCCTGGCAGAATGGCTTGGCAATTTGGAGAAGAAAAGTCTGGTGCCACACACTTAGTGGGATCCTCTATTTATTAACACTCCTGGAGATTGTTAACAGAATGCCAGACACATGGTGAGTGATAATTACTGAACATCAATGAACATCATTTCTTTACGTAATTGCAGACTAGCCTAGCATCTCCACAGGAAGCAATGAGGACATCTTAGTGCATGTTTGTAAGTTCGTTTTCTCTTGCCCTTGATATCTTACTAGATATTTTATACCATTTTCAATGCTGGTTTAATCCACTGGAAAAGGATTCCAAAGTTAAAACTTCCCAGATGCTAACATCGGCTATAAGATCTAATATGTAGATTATAGATAATCTCTTTCCTCCCTGATATTTATCTTCAAAACCAAATTGACTAGATTTTCAGTAACCAAATAGGCATAGGTTGGAAGTTTGTCCCATTGACACATTGTTCTACTTGGAGCTTTTCCCTGAATGATTCTCTTTGGCACTTATGAAATAAAATTATCAGAATTTATCATACCATATATACAGACATAAAAACAACAAAAAATTGTGCATTGAATACCCATTCCCCAGATAAAAAAACCCTATCTGGGGAAATCTGAACAAAGTCAAGCATTCAGTTAACAATATTGTATCAGTGTTAATTTATTGGTTTTGACAAATTACAGTAACGAAAGACAATAATAATGGGGGAATTGGGTAAAATGTTTCTGGAAATTCTTTGGATTTTCTGCAAATCTAATATTATTTCATAATAAAAATTTATTTTAAAAGCCCTATTCACAAAGTCTTTCTAACATTTTTCCTTTTGTGCAGCATTCGTTCAAACCTCTTCAGTTGAACTCAGGGAATTCTTTATTCTCTTTTCCCTACAGGAGCACCACAGTTCAGCACCTGCTTGTTAGAGGCTATGATGGTAGCCAGGTGACTGCTATCTTCTGGCTGGGGATTTATAGAATGCAGGAAAATGAGGCTAAGCTGAATGAAGTGACAGTAGCCAAGCAGGGTTTTTTCCCCCCTTGGCTTCTTGCCCTGGGGTCTGCTCTTTTCCAGTTCACTTTCCAGTATTTGGGGTGTCCATGGGCTTAGAATCTCCTCCTTTCTGTCCCCTCACAGGCCACTATGACTCAATCCTGTATTGCACAGTACCCCTTCCCCCAACAGGACCAAGTAGAATGGTGCTTTGTGCCCATATATCCAACAGCTATAAAAGTTTTTGAGTCCTTACCGTCTTTGAATTTTTGCAATATATTTGCATTGGTGTGTAGGGCCTTTCATCCCCCTTGGGTCAGGGAAATCTGAGACCCAATCCAAATACTTAAAGCAACTGATATCAGAGTTGAGGGGAAGAAATGATCGGGGGATATGGATAAAGTGTTTCCACGCCAGTAAGTAAGACACATTTACTTTCAAATCATAGCAGTGCAGCCACCGCTCGTGGCTCAACTGAATAAACAGCTGGTGTTTAGGTATACCCAAAGGCCTGTAACAGCTCTGGAGAATCTGTAATCCTTCTATCTGGAGTAGAGAGGAAAAACTAAAGGGCTGTTTGGGAGGCCTGTTTCAATTCTACCTCCTGATACTCGGTTTTCAATCACTTCCCAATTCTATTCATAACGAGCAACATAATGAAGGGATATTCATTGACCAATTGATCATACATTTTGGTCAACATGCCATCTACCAGTTCCCATGGACTTTCCTTGAATCCTATTAATCTGCCTTCAGAATGCTTCACTTTCTCTCCAAAAGGCCATGTCTTTGGGCAATGTCCCATCCTTGTTGCCGAAATTGTTGGAAGCTAAGAATTTAGCCAGCCACTTGTTCTGTTCTTTGGAAGTCTCTTCCTTCAATACAGCATTGACTGATTCTAGCTGCGCTGTTATAGATTTATGTATCCAAAGCTGTGATGTCCAATGAGTATCTTTTTTCCATTTTGTTGATGGCCACTGGTGGTGTCTGGAAATCCCCAAGGTGTGCTCCAAAATTAGGTCCCAATTAAACTTCAAAATCTACACCTTTTTTTCTCAAGGATATCAGCCAGTGAATTTTAAGATAACTATTATATTCCCTGTTGCTATTGGCAATACCACCTTCATTTCCACCATAGGAATAGACTTTAAGATCAAAACAGTTGAATTACAAGGAAAGAAGATCAAGCTACAGATATGGGATACCGCAGGCCAGGAACGATTTCACACCATCACAACCTCCTATTACAGAGGAGCAATGGGTATCATGCTAGTATATGACATCACCAATGGTAAAAGTTTTGAAAACATCAGCAAATGGCTTAGAAACATAGACGAGCATGCCAATGAAGATGTGGAAAGAATGTTACTAGGAAACAAGTGTGATATGGATGATAAAAGAGTTGTACCCAAAGGAAAAGGAGAACAGATTGCAAGGGAGCATGGTATTAGGTTTTTTGAGACTAGTGCAAAAGCAAATATAAACATTGAAAAGGCGTTCCTCACATTAGCTGAAGATATCCTTCGAAAGACCCCTGTAAAAGAGCCCAACAGTGAAAATGTAGATATCAGCAGTGGAGGAGGCGTGACAGGCTGGAAGAGCAAATGTTGCTGAGCGTTCTCCTGTTCCATCAGTTGCCATCCACCACCCCGTTTTCTCTTCTTGCTGC
>CAUYSK010008518.1:0-18821 GCA_963575035.1 Avahi laniger
TTTTTTTTTTTTTTTTTTTGAGACAGAGTCTCACTCTGTTGCCTGGGCTAGAGTACCGTGGTGTCAGCCTAGCTCACAGCAACTTCAAACTCCTGGGCTAAAGCGATCCTGCTGCCTCAGACTTCTGAGTAGCTGGGACTACAGGCATGCACCACCATGTCCGGCTATTTTTTTCTTTTCTATTTTCAGTCACCTAGCTAATTTTTTCTATTTTTAGTAGACCAGTTCAGGCTGGTCCTGACCTCCTGACCTCAAGCAATCCTCCCACCTCGGCCTCCCAGAGTGCTAGGATTACAGGTATGAGCCACCACACCTGGCCAAATATTTTGTAGGGATGAGATCTCACTATGTTGTCCGGTCTGGTCTTGAACTCCTGGCCTCAAGGGATCCTCCTGCCTCAGGCTTCCAAAGTGCTGGCATTACAGGCGTGTGGCATTGTGCCTAGCCCATCCTATTACTCAAGTGTTGGTGATGACCACTTATAACTAGAAGGGGTAAATATGTTTCTCACATGGTACAGAGTTTACATGCAAATGGAAGTTTGAAGCAAATATGTAAATAAAGGAGTGCATTGTCAGGGGTCTCCAGAGAAACAGAACCGATAGGAGATTTATAGATAGAGATTATCTATTTTTTAAAGCTATCTATCTTTATTATAAGGAATTGGCTCATGTAATTATGTAGGCTGAGAAGTCCCAAGACTCACTGTTGGCAAACTGGAGACCCAGGATGGCTGGTGGTGCACATACTACCAGTAATATTGTTCCAGTCTGAATCAAAGGCCTGGGAATGAGGAGAGTTGATGGTGGAAGTTCCAGTCTGAGGACAGGAGAAGATCGGTGTCTGAGCCCAACAGTCAGGCAGCCTTTTTGTTCTATTCAAGTTTTCAACTAATTGGATGAGACCCAACCTACTTTACCCAGTCTACCAATTCAAATGCTAATCTCTTCCAGAAGACGCATCCAGGATATTATTTAACCAAATATCTGCATTCAAAGGTCTAGTCAAATGGATATGTAAAATTAGCCATCACAAGAAGAGAGAAATGGATTCAACAGATATTAAAAAGTATTCATAATAGAAAAGTATTTACTGTGTGCTCTTATGTGCGAGGCTGTACTTGTTTTATGTCAGTTAAAACACTAGTTAGGTAAGGAAAGTATCACCTCTAAAATGTGGTAGTCACTATTGTTATCCTCATTTAACAGAAGAGAGAACAGAGGCAGAGATAAGTTAAATGATTTGCTGGAGCTCATGCAACTGATGAGTATTTGAACTGGGATTTAAACCTAAACTAACTAACTCAGAGTTTAAACTCTTAACTGCTACGCTACATTCCTCCTTGGGGACAGGTGATTGTAGGTAGAAGGTAAGAAATGTGGAGAGAGGCATGTTGAATTAAAAAAAAAAACACCTATCCAAATGATACTGAGAAGCACTTCCTCTAATACCAAGTAGAGGTAGAGACTTATGTTAAATATTTTGCAAACATTATCCAGTTTAACCTTCAAAATAATATCCCAAATTAGAAACCATTATATCCATGTTATAGAAAAGAAAACTGAGCTGGGTAGGAATCTCAATTGTGGCATTTTTAATATTATGATCTTAGATATATTTTATCTGTCAGATTCCAGTTGATTCCAAACTTCTTGTTCGATCTATTATATTGTGCTAGGGGGAAAAATTTTGCGAGCTTTAAAAGCGGTAGTCAATTCAAGGCACAACCAATACAAATTTGTATGATTGTACAGTATTTACCTAACTCTGCAAAGGGAGCCAGATTTCCTTTAGTGCAGTAACAAAGAATAGCTCCTGCATGTCCTCAGCAATTCTCCGGAAAACATGGATGTTATATTCTCTTAAATATAAAGGAATATTTCTCTCTTAGTCCTATTACTGACAGTTTCTAAATTTAATAACATAAATGCTCACCTACAAATAAGAGGAATAAAAGCCTAACTTGCCACAGGGGGAAAAATTCTACAATGTAACAGACCCAGGAATAAGTGATATTCATGGGAAGGTCACTGCCTGAGGCTGCGTGATAAACTCCAGCCCTTTCCTATACCCACTGTTTGATGTTTAAGCTTTGGATGCTGAGACCGGTTATAATAAACTATCCAACAGTTTCTCACTTAGACTTCCCAAGAAGGTGACAAAATAAAATCAATGTAAAGCTGTCAAAAGAAAGACTCATCACTGAATTATATTTTTCTCAAGTCATCTATTTGAAACCGAATGTGCCCTTTAATCAACTCTTTTGAGAATTTAGCCAATGGAACACCAAGGGGCTCTAATGATCATTTCCCATCCAAATTCCTTTTAAGAAAAGTGCAGGCAAATTCCTGAGTTGACCTTGTTCTGATAAGTCTCCTTGAGGCAAGGTCATCATAATTCTCACCCACATTTTTCTGCCTTCTTGTCAGATGAATCCGTGAAATTCACAGATTAACCCAAGTCCCTCACTCAGACATTCTAAATGCACCAAATGCTCAAGTGTAACAAAAAATTACACATCTGGTAATTCTGCATGTTATTTATAGCCTTTCTGATAGAGGCATAATTGATTCAGAAATGTAATTTACAGCTTGGCATCTCTATTTCAAAGCCTCAATTCCATGACATCCACCAAGAGAGTAATCTCACTTTTGTGGGGAAGCAAAGATAATAATTTTGAAGAATTTTTGTATGATAGCCTCATGCTTCTGCATATAGTTTTTCTTGCTCCTTGTCTTTCATTTGCAAAGTGGGCAATATTCATGTCACCTGCACACTTTTAATTCCACAGAATGATTTATGGAGACATAAATGGAGCATAAAGTTGATCAGCAAACCCTAGGGTGATGGCAAATGGCTAAGGCAAGTTTCTCTTGCCCTCTATTTTTAATTGCAACCCTCATAAGAAAACACTTTCTAATTTAACTAGGTAATTGTTCTCTTCAAAGAAAACATTTGTTATTTAATGCGATTTGGAAACTGCTACAGAATGCTGGAATATTTTCTTTATCCAAGAATAGTCATAAAATCACTTTTTCCCCTTCTGTCTCTGCCTTCCCTACCCCTCTTAAAAATAAAATTGATACATTCATTATTGCCCTTTCCCCTTGTCTAGGTCTTGTGCACATTTGAGGAAGATAAGCTTATATGGGAGGATTAATTTCCTCTGGCTGGTGGTGTCCAATATGAGTTTTATTGAAATAAGTCTAGAAATACTCATCCTCATGTCCCCAAATTAGAGGTACCCTAATTCTCGCCATGCACATCTAATCTATATAATGTAAGTTTACTTTAGTTCCTAATTAGCAGCTTAGGTTTCTCTTTGGTCTTAGAATTTTTAATCTGTTTAGTCCCATTCCCTTGGCACTACTAGCCCACTCAGATTCATGCACCAGATTGTTATCAATGCAATTCATTACACTAGGAGCTATTCTAGGAATTTCAACAGGTCTCTGGCCATTCATTGAGCCTAATTTTCTGGACTTGCTCTTGGCTCCCTGGTTTCCATTTCTGCTCTGATATTTGTGTCTGTCCCTAACATTACCACCCATGCAACGTCAAGCATTAGCTCTGTCCTGAGCTGTGATACTCCACATCTGCAGATGTGAATTCTATGATTACAGAGGTTGGCTAAGATAAAGTCAGAATTCACTATGGCTTTTTTGCATGTCTATTTTTTTTTCACTTGATTCATTATAGAAAATCAGAAATATACTTCAAAGTATAATAAGCAAATAAAATTATTCACAAGCCAAATATAAATGCTGTCATCATATTTGTATATATTCTCTGGTCTGTCTATCCTCACCGACTCTCGGTCTCTGTCTAACTATCTGTCTATGTGTATACAAGACTGATATATTGTTAATGTAGATTTTATCTGTGATTTTTCACTCAATATTCCATCATTTCTATGCTCCTATCTATGAAAACATTTTGAAACCTTTTTATTTTGAAGAAGAAATGCTATTTTCTACATTATAGATATGCCAAAATTTATTTACTTATTTCCATATTTAGGTATTTTGATTACTTACCAATTTTTTGTCTTTTGTAATGTAAACCTTGATGAATATCTTGGTATTTATTAAAAATTCTCTACTGAGGACTTATTATGTATGAGGACCTGTTTTATGCATTGGAAATTCAATAAACACGATTGCTGAATTTAAGAACCTCAGAAAAGAAGTCTAGAGTAGAATAGGAAAAAAAGCTAATTTTGTTATTGCTTGAAAAGTATTGAGGGCATATAAAAAGTACTGGATACAATTGGAAGTCAGAGAAAACTTCAAGGGAGAGGTAGTCTCTAGACACAAATCTGAAGGATGAATACTAATTAACCAGATAAATGAAAATGTTGGGAAAAGGGTCACTTTTTTAAGTGTAGTGAACAGTAAGTACAAAGACCTATGGGCAAGAAAAAGCATGACAAGTTTGAAAAATTACAAGTAATTTAGTATATCTGGCACATTGGGTGTGAGGGCCCAGTGGGGTGGGGAACCTGTGGCCTTAAGGCCACATGTGGCCTTCTAGGTGCTTAAGTTTGGCCAGAATTTGGACTGAATCCAAATTTTACAGAACAAATCCTTTTATTAAAAGGGGTGCAGAAGAGAAAGATGAAGCTGTTCTTGCCTCCTTTGGTGCTTAAAAAAGAATAATCTTGAAATCAGAAGGCCGCAGGTTTCCCACCCCTGCGTGGCAGTGGTAACTTTTACAAAATTTTAAGGGGTTTGTTTTTTATCCTGAAGACAGTGAAAGTCTTTGAAATATCCTAAGCAGAAAACAACATAATTGGAAATGCATTGTAGAAAGGTCACAGGTGGCTTTATGAAGATTGCATTGGCCAGAAGCAAGGTGGACAGGAAGGCTAGTTAGGCAATCATTCTCGTAATGCAAACGTATATGATGATGGCTGGACCTAAGGGAGTAGGAGACTGGAAATTAGGATGGAGAAAAAGAATTTAAAAAAAATCAGTCCCATTGCTTCCTGGCCTTTGGCTAAGATCAAATGTAAAAAATTAGCCTTGATATGACACAGTGATTTTACTCAGCAAGGATGGGAGAAGAGGCAGTCAAGGATAGTGTAGATTGGGGAAACTGTGGTGCTATGTGCTTAGAGAGGCTACAAGGAGGACATGCCAGGCTGTGGGGATGTATTGGTTTAAAAGCTGTGAGATATTTCTGAAGAATAGACAGTTTGTGAAGTTTAAAAACGATCTGAGTGGGGATAGAGTAGAGACTTGAGAGTGAGACATACATCAACTCTGATCATTTTATTGGAAGAGAATTTTAGGAGTGAAATTATTCATCAAAGGCTATTGATGTATTTGACACAGTGATGTGCAGAAAGGTCACAGATGTTGGCTTATTGGTACATTCATTTAGCCTCTGGACCAGCTTGTCACTGTATTCTTAGGGATCTTTTGTACTCTGAGTCTATAGCTCGAGGCCCGGCATGTCTCTTTCCTCCATCCCACTGCTGCAGGACCAGCATGTCTGCAGGACAACTATATTCCATCATGACTCATTTTTCTAGTACTCATGGGACACTGGGAGATTAAAAACATGATATCTTTGAAGTATTGTTTTAGCATTCTGAGCAGCAGCTGGAATATTTATACTAACAATAAATAACAACGGAAGAAAGACTTTTTTCAATATCTGGCTCACACTCAAATTTGTAGACTCAGCTGTGATTCCTAAATGTTTTAATTAATGTCTCTCAAAGGGAGGTTTTACTAAAGCAAAGAGAGACACCTTGATAAACATCCGTTTATGTACTGAGGCTTATGAGCTGGGGGCTCCAACATTCCCTGAAGGTCTTCCCACTCATCTTGGAATGGATGATGCTTCGCACTCTGATGATGGGGCCTGCATTCTTTCCACTATGTCATGGCATTTTCAAAGAAAAAGAAAGGAATTAATTCAATAGTCAGATGAATTGAGCCATTGAGTGCTGGAGAATTGGCTTGGTATTAAGATTCATTTGGGATTTTAGAAATTTTTATATATATAGTTAGGTACTTATTGATACCCTGAAAGGACAGAGTGACTGGAGAAAAAATACTATATATGAATACATCCCAAACCCATTATAAGAAGATTTGATACCATCTACCCAAGGAGAATGCACTTTGTTTTAAGTAATAAGTACTATTGCATATTATTTATAAAGTACCCAGGAGTTATGTTAAACACTTCACATGTATGATCTCATTTAAATAATTAGACAATCACAACCTCTGGTGTATTATCAATATCATCATGTTGTAAAATAGGAAACTGACTTAAAGGTTAAATAACTAATTTAAGACCGTACAAGAAGTAAGTAGCAGAACCCACATTAAACCCAGGCAATCTGATTCTAGAAGATGAAATGGAGATTATCCAAGTTTTAGGGTCTAGAACAGAAATCATTTCTTTGTCCTCGTTCTGGAGCTCACAGTAATAGTCTCACAAAGGAAGGCAGGTTAAAGTGTTGTAATGGTGTTAGTGTGTGTGAAAGACAAGACAAGGATTTCTAAATGTCTTGTAAAACACTTCAGAATTTATAGCCTCCTTTGTATGATTTCTGGCAAGGAATAAGCAGATTGATCTGCTGGTTCTCATCCTTAATTATCTATACTTATCTTTAATTAGCAAATATTTGTCTTTTGTGAGCAGAAACCGAACAGTCACTGGGGTTTAAACGAATCATAATCCACATGAAAAGAAAACAGTAATTTATTTTTGGGAAGCACATGGGATTTCATTATTTGATTGGGTTCCTAAGATCTCAACCTAGTCAGTGGATATCCACTGAATCCACAGTGGATCTTGGCTAAAGCAAAAGGCCATCCCCTTTCTTTGATTAGTAAAGAGGTATTTCAGGTAGAGCTCTTAAATATGAGCTCTGGATGTGGTTGGATTGTTGAGAAGGACTCCAGACAATCTCCTATATCATGGAACTCTTCATACCCGGTTCTCTGTTTGCTTTCCATCCTTGGTCGACCTTTGAAAAGTTAGTCATTTTCATACTCGTGTGTGTGTGTGTGTGTGTGTATATATATATATATATGTACACACATATATTTATATATATATTTTTAAATTCTTAATCAGCACTTTTAATAGCTCATCTTGGTGGTTAGTGCTGTCGCTCATAGAACAAGCTGGCATTAATCTCTTAATGTTTAATAATACTCATTAATTTTCCAGTAATATTTCAATATTCATCAGTAATGAATTTTTATGAGGGCTGATCTTTGAGTCTCTCTCCTGCCATCTAGGACAAACCTCAATCTGGTGAGTTTATATGTGGAAGATGATATTTGGCATTTAAGGGCTTCTGAGGTCAAACAAAGGAGGTTACTGACTGTGTTGATATATGGATGTGCTGTCAATAGTTGACATAGCACACCAAGATCCCTCACTAACCTAAGAGCTAAAAACCAGAAATGCTAGCAAACTAGCGAACACAAGGCAGTTCCCTCGTTACAATTTAGTGCTCATTTGTTGGTATTTACTGGGGAGTCATGTGCTTTTTCATTTCTAGTTTTTCAGTGGCTGTTTACCTGAAGTACTGATTCAGATGCCTTTGTCTGAACAAGGCAATAAACTCCAATGATAACATTACGAGGAAGTGAAAGTTTTGCAAATGTGATTTCTTTATGCAGGGATCTAGGTTAAGTGGCACAATTGCAAAAATAGTCTGGGGTGCTTAAGCTTAAACCAAGGTTGAGCTTCTCTGAATACTAATGCCACTCTTAGTCTTTTTACAGCCTGGCGTATAGAAGGATAAAGGAGCTCACTAGAGAAAGAAATTGGTTACAATGGCATGTCTATTTTCATATAACCGGATTCTTCAGTTGTAATGCTAATATTTTAAGCAGCATTCATGACAATTGTATGATATAGAAATATTCACATGGGAATTTAAAACTGAGTGTGTGGTTGGGGGTGTTGTTATGTAATAAAAATAAAAGGCATTTATCTCTGTGTTAAATAATTCTATTTGCCTACTCAATATCCAGTCTCAATTTCTTCCTTATTTCATTACTTTATTCCTTCTTTTCTCTTTATTCTTTATTAAATACATAGAACTTACTTTGCCTCAGATCTCATTCTAAGAACTGTGCAAATATTAACTCATTACTAACCTGATTTTATTCAGGGCTGCACCAGAGTTTGGAATACACAATTCACTGGCTCTCCTTACGGATATAGGTGGTTACATGATGTCGTTTTGGACTAGGAGATTGACCTTTTTTTATTTTCTGGGTAGGGCTTCCAGAAAATATTTTGTCCTTCTGATAAAAAGGGACAGACTTGGCTGACATGGCCCTTTCCTGTTCACCTTATGCTCTTCTATATTCCTTATCTTCCCACTTGGATACATTTACAATGCCCAGAGGCCCAGCAGCCATCTTAAAAGAGTGCAGAGAAAAGCCATGTGCTGGGGAAGGTGTTTGAAGGGGCCTGAGTCCCTGATGGTGATGTTGACCCCCCAAACTAGCATTTCCTGCCCAGCCCAGACTTCCTATTCATGAGAACAAGGTTTTACTTGTCTGAGCCTGTTAGTCAGATTTCCCATAGTTAAACTCTCTTTGGGCTTCAGTTTGTTCATCTGTAAAATGAGGACTGTATCCTCTGAATGAGAGGATTGTAAGGATTAAACACGACAGAATGTGTAAAACACAAAGAGCAAGAGTAATGTTCAATAAGCCCTAGTTCTTCTTGCCATGTGGATAGAAACCTTTCGCTATTTCAACACACATGGTGCTAGGAATAAGTGTAGGACGTTATATAACCCTGATTGTCATTAACTTTTTATACTCATTTGTTTAGCTTTTCTTTTTTTGTCTTTTTCTACTCCATTTTGCCTCTATAGCCATCACCATGAAGCACAGTATCTGCACACTCAATGCGTAGTCATACCAAATGTGCCTTTTAAAATTTCTTCTTATATTCAATGGCAAGTTAGAGGGAAGAGTAATGTTAAGCTGGGAATGGAGAATGGGGCACTGGCCGGGCACAGAGGCCCACGCCTATAATCCTAGCACTCTGGGAGACTGAGGCAGAGGATACCTTGAAGTCAGGAGTTTGAGACCAACCTGAGCAAGAGTGAGACCCCGTCTCTACTAAAAATAGAAAAATTACTGGCTGTGGTGATGTGCACCTGTAACCCCAACTACTTGAGAGGCTGAGGCAGGAGAATTACTTGAACTCAGGAGTTTGAGGTTGCTATGAGATAGGCTGATACCATGGCACTCTAGCCCAGGTGACAGAGCAAGACTCTATTTAAAAAAGAAAAAAGAATGGGGCACTTCTATCCTTTTGAAAAATATGTGCTTTGATGATAGAATGATGTGCTTTCAAGTTGCATCTCTTCAATATATGAACTGTGTGACCATATTGGTAAGTTACTTAACATTTCCAAGCCTCAATTTCCCACCTGGAAACAATGGGGATAAAGCCCATCGTTTAGACTCCTTGTAAATATTAAATAAGTTAATGGCCTTCGATGCATAGTGCCTGGCCTTCAGAGGGGTTCTGTAAACATCCTCTTTCTTTGTCTACTTTTCAGTTTTTTCTCAGTGCATATTTAGGCTCTTTTTGCTCCTGTCAATGTTTGTGGCACAAGTCCAAGAATTTACTTAGGGCACACTGTCTCAAGTGGCCAGAGAGAAGAAGAATGTCTTTGCATTGGGCAATTTCTATAAGTATGGAGCTCCATTATGATAAAACTGAAATATTATTTTAATGTCACTCTCAAAAGGATTTGCTCTAAGTGATGCTTTGCACTGTGGGAAGATGGATTTCATTTGTAAAATAGAAGATAAAAAGCTTTGAACAATGAAAGTCCTTTTAGATGCAGAATCCTAATAAACACTGCATTCTGGAGAGACGTAAGTTTAGAAAATAAAGTGAAAATGCAGGCAGGAAAAAAATGGCAAATCTGAACTTCTCTCCTTCTAGGTCACCCCTCATTGGCTTAAGTAAAATGGATATTTGCTCTGTCCGAAATAATCATTAATATTAAAACTCTTGCAAATGAATAACCCAAACAATTTTGTTGGGAAATTATACAAATCTTTAAGCTATTTTCCTTGTCTGCAATTGTGGGTGGGCCTTGGAGTGAGTGGGAGGAAAAAGTGGTTGAAATCATATCAAATGATGAAATTTCCAGAAGCTCAAAAGATTACAGGTTTCTGGTCACTTATTAAAATTCAGGATGGCAGCAGACATCATCTGTGTTACCTTACAAGGCAGTGGCCTCATGTGGTTCCAAAAATACCCAGAGATGGAGAGAAATATTTAGAACTATATCCAGATGGAAAAGCTGCTTCTGAAGTATTTTGTTTTGCATCAGAGAAATGGTAGAGGGTATATTTGTCATATTAATTTAGGCTGTTACTTTTGATCTTCTTAGCAGATGGGATCTGGTCAGTAGGAGTTTTCCCTAGGCCTGAGACTTTGACAGCCATTCTGTGCTAGACAGTCCTCCCTCCCTGGGAAGAGATGATCAGACAAGAGTTAGATGTCCAGTCCAAGTTGGATCAATCACATTCTTGGTGATTTATACTGAGAAAAATAGAGACTAGGGGGTGGGAGCTGAGCCAGTGGCATATTTCTAGATGGAAGGTCTAACGACCTGTAGAACTGGGGCCTTTGGAGTTTCTCACCCTTATGAGACCTGTCATAGGATATCAGTAAGGAGCATTCTTGTGATCACTACAGTCCATTTGTGCCATGAAGATCTACTTCTCCAAATAGGTTCAGGAAAAAACTCCTCCATGGTTTCTGGGGGCCTTTCTTCTTGAGGGGAATTTTAAAAAGAAAGAGGATGAACTACAGTTTCTACCACAGCCATTGATCTTGGAGCAGTCATGGGTACTCATCCTGTCCTTCTCAATCCATTCTAAATTCTCTTCATCCTCGGTTATCACCTTGGCAGCTCTGGGTAGCCTGTACAGTGGTATGACCAAACCTCCATGCCTGAAGTGTCTGAATGCTTGGTGATTATACCCCTCTCAGTGCAGAGTTGTTGACATGTGTGTTCACAGTTGTGTTTGGGACACAAAGGGTACCAGGGAACACTCAGTGGATCACCCCAGGTTCCATGTATATTTCTCCCTGCTTCTATTGTATCAAAGGAGGCCTACCTTCTCTTGTTGATTCAGGGTACATTACCCCTGCAAGTAGACTGACTCCTCTTTATTTTTTATTTCAGAATATTATGGGGTACAAATGTTTTGATTACAGAAATTTCTTTTGTACCATTTGATTCAAAGTTATAAGTGTGCCCATCTCCTAGATAGTGTGCATTGTACCCATTAGGTGTGAATTTACTCATCCCCTAGTCCCCCCTTCCACCTGGTTGATTTTGGATGAATGTTATTTCTATATGTGCACATAAGTGTTGATTGATTAGTTCCAATTTAATGGTGAGTACATATGATGTTTGTTTTTCCATTCTTGCGATACTTCACTTAGAATAATGGTCTCCAGTATTAGTTCATCATTTTTTTTGTGGCTGAATAGCATTCCATGGTATACATATACCACATTTTATTAATTCACTCATGTATTGATGGGCACTTGGGTTGTTTCCACATCTTTGTAATTGTGAATTGTGTTGCTATAAACATTTTAGTGCAGGTTTCTTTTTTATAGAATGTCTTTTTTTACTTTGGGTAAATACCCAGTAGTGGAATTGCTGGACCTGATGGTAGTTCTATTTTTAGTGCTTTGAAGTGTCTCCATACTACTTTCCTTAAAGGTTGCACTAGTTTGCAATTCCACCAGCAGTGTTTGAGTATTCCTATCTCTTTGCATCCACGTCAACATTTGTTGTTTTGGGACTTTTTGACTCCTCTTTTTATTTACTGGCCCCTGGACTCAAGGATTCCAAACCTTGCATAGAACATAATTACAGGGGCGGGAAACACAATTGTGGGTCATTGGGAGAGAAGGTAAGTGGGCTACTTCTGCTTTTATCCTTTGGTTCAAACCCATGTATCCTGCCTATAGGGGGGGCATCACTCTACAGTGGTCTCTAATTTAATGAGTATATTGTATCTTGAAGAATAACACCTCATCCTTTCAGAGTATTTCTTTACTTTACACTTTAGTTGTTGCTCCAGTGTTGTATGAGGCTGGGTGCTTCTGAATGATGTAGTATGTGATATGACCAGCAAATTCTATAGTCATGGGCCCATTCCTATATCTGTGTGGGATTTCATGCTTGTGGACCAGGAATTCCATATGTCCTCAAACAGTGGTTCTGGAATAAACTCTCCATGAATGAAAGGCAAATTCACAGCAGGAGTAGTTGTCTATCTGTGTAGGTCTGTGAGGCATGTTCTTATAGTTGCCACAGTTCCTTAACCTGGACTTCAAAGTTCCCAATGATTTAGTCCTGACCTTAATTTTTGAAGCCTAATTTTTCAACTACCGTATTTCATGAAGCCCATATTCTGGTCAGACATGGACTTTCCTATTCGGTGCCTCGACAACAGTTTGATCAGAAAAAGGGACAAAATATAACTCACATTTATAGGATGCCTCATAAATTAAGATTTAATCTCACTATCCTTTTTATTTTTTTCCTTGATTTTTTGTATGTTTGTTTTATAGACAAAGAAACTGGAATTAGAAAGAAATTCTATGTCATAGACTCACTTACATGTTAGAAAGATACATAGAGTTATTCATGATGAGACAAGTAACTAAAGCATTCCAGTAATTCTCATAATCTTGACTTTCTGTTTTGTAATGTTAATCTCCAAAGGAAGCTTTTTTTCTTCTGGAGAACATGGATCTTTCCCTAGATCAGAACTGTGAAGATTTTTGATTTGTTGTTTGCAAAGTATTGAACAACTAATCAACTAAGGTGATACTACAAAATCCCTATGAGTCAGAGGAAATATTAACATAGGCCTGTATGGAAATCAATGCACGTTGTTGCCAGAGTTCAAAGGATTTGCCATCTGGTTGAATCTGAAGAAATAAATTTGAAGAAGATATCTTCTTCCTTCACTCCCTTTTTTCCCTAACAATTTTGCTATATGAAATCAAGCCCTGAGTTTTGTTTTGATTTAGCTCTAATTGGAGCTGTGCTTTCACTGAATCTAATTTCAGTTGGAACTAATTACAGGGGAAAAGGTCATAGCTGTTCTGAGAGGAGTACTCTGTTCAAAATATATTGGCACCATATAATATTAGCTCTACTTCTATATAGATATAAATGAAGACAAAGATAAATTGCCAGAACATTCTGGATCTTCCTTTAGTTTAAATCGGTAGGGAAAAATCCATGCATAGTTTTTGATAAGAAAACTTTTCTTAATTATGAATAAATGTAAACTTTTCAGTTGATTTGTGTCTATTTCCTAACAATAATCTGGGAATTGCCAAGTAAGAGACACATTTTGTACCTATTGAGCTTGAAATGATGATATAATTATGTTTCAATTGGTGTACCATGCTTACCTACATAAAATGCTCTTTTATAAAAATCTGGCAGTCTGTAGGGGGAAAAGAAAAAGACAAACATCATTTTTTAGAAAAAAAGAAATTTAAGTTCATATACAAGAGAAACATTTGTCCAAACTGAGAGTAAGTCTTTGACTTCTAAATAGTTACATGGTATCTTGGCTAATGCTATTACCTTTCATCCAAAGCAGCCTCATTTTCCTTATGTGACTCATGTCAGTTTTTATTAATGTGCATCTATTGGTACATTCCCTATCTCTATCTGCTAACCAATGGCTATTACTCACCTCTGGTGTTTTATACAAGTCAGTGTCAGTTAGTAATATGATATTGATGTCAAAGAGAGAGTACCATGGAATATAAGGCAACAGCAGAGTACACTATGATCTCTGCAGAAAATTTTCACCTATTATTCACCTATTATAAGTAGTCATATAGATATTTTTCCAGTGAAAATTTAAAGCATGAATATCTAACAACATGTCTCCATTTGTCCAATGTGCTAGGGAACTGACACAGTATGAGGAAACAGAGATCAGATTAAGCACAAGGTTTCTTAACCTCCCTTCTCTGTATGAGCCACTGTGAAGATTTCCTATCTTGCTCTCTTTTGGTGGTGGTGGTGTGCTGAGAGCACTATTTACTTATCGAAAAGGAATAAGAGGTTGATATCTTTGTTTTCTTTAATGTCAAAATGTTAAGGGGTACAAATGTTTTTGTTACATGCATACCTTTTATAATGCTTAAGTCTGGGCTTTTAGTGTGCCCATCACCCAAATAGTGTTCTTTGTATCTGATAAATAGGTTTTTAACCCTCTCCTCCTCCCCTCTTCCCACCTTCTTGATTTACTGAGACATTTATATCTCTTTGTGTCCATGTATGACCATTGATTAGCTCCCAATTATTAGAGAGTACATGTGGTGTTTGTTTCCTATTCCTGAGATATTTCACTTAGGATAATGGTCTCCAATTCCATCCAAGTTGCTGCAAAAGACAGACATTATTTCATTTCTTTTTATGGCTGAGTACTCCATGGTATACATATACCACATTTTCTTAATCCACTCATGAATTGATGGGCACTTAGGTTGATTCCACATCTTTGTGATTATGAATTGTGCTGCAATAAGCCCTGACTTGAGCATTACAAAAATGGTCCATGTAACCCAAAACATTTGTATCTCTGTAATATTTTGAAATTAAAAAAAACCACATAATAAGATATAATACCAACTACTGGCAAATATGCACTTGGAATTTTCATATGTTACTGATAAGAATGCAAGATGTTACTGTCACTTTGGAAAAGTTTGGGAATCTAATAAATTACGCATACACATACCATATATCCAGGTAGTCCCTCTCCTATGTATTTACTCATGAGAATTGAAAACTTACATTCACACAAAAAGTTAGGCATAAATATTTGATGTTTTTATTCATAATCAACTAACCTGAAAACAACTGAACCACCCACTGGTAAATGGATGAACAAATTATGATTCATCCATACAGTAGAATGTTCCTCAGCAATAAAATGGATTGAACTACTGTTATACACAACAACATGGGTAAATCTTAAGTGCATTTTGCCAAATGAAAGATACAAAGGATATGAGGGGAAATTGAGGTAAACGAAACTCTTATATATCTCAATTGTGGTGGTAGTTACATGGCTGTGCATTTTGTCAGAACTCAGAACTCTGTACTTTCAAAAGGGTGAATTTTACTCTTAAAGCTTCTCTATGTAGTATTACTTAAATTACTTTTCTCTCAAATGCTTTAGAATCAAAGAAGAATTTGCATCTTCTGCTTGTACTTTTATAGAACTGTAATTAAAAACAGAGAATGATAGATACCATTTGAAGTATTGTGCAAATAGAGAATTATTAGAAATTAATTTGTCAGTTCATTCTCTCAAACATTTGTAAAAATACCCACAGAAGACAGCCTATTAAAATGATAGATTAGCACAGCAATCATGTGACCAAAGAGCCAATAAGTTAATTAAAGTTCATTCATTCTACTAGCTCATCTCATGAGGAAGAAGTTGACTAAATTAAGCATAGTAAATGATCTTTTTATCCAATTTGATTTGCCTTCTAAATAAATTTTGCATGTACATATATAGATTTTTTTTCATATGCTTAAAGAAGATTTAATAACTTGGAACAAGTACCAAAATAACACTTAGGAAGATATTTTAACAAAACTCTCCAATCAGACTTTTTAAACCTCACAACTATGATTTAGGATGCTAGCAGTAGATAAAATTATTTTCCATCACCTATTTAGAATATTTGATTACCAATTTACATAGACAAGGCATCAGAATATAATGAATGTATAAGTCACCTTTGAGAGAGGACCTTTTCAGAATTGAAAGTGAGTCCTCTGTTGCCTTCAGCCAGAGCATACTAATGATTCAAACAGGTTTCTATCCTATCAAACAAGAGCACCATGTGGCACTAACATGCTGGTAAGTTGGTTGCTGGTTGATACAAAGACATGTGGGTAGATGAAGCAATCTTTTATTATTCGATTATGAAGTGTCACTTTTACCCTTGAACTCTTAGTGATTCATTACAAGATCATTAAGACTATGTGCTGATTCCTAAGAAGAGTGGTTTTGATTTATGAACAATTACACACAAAATCACAATTGTCTCCTTTCAAGAGTAATTCTAAGTAATGCAAGTAATTCTAAGTTGCAGCCCATGTTTGAATATAGAAAAGTAATTTGAAAGTTCACCACAAGCAATTCGAAATTGCCTCCAAAGTTTGAGTTCACAGTGGGTTTCTTCTTGTGTTTCTCTCCTGATGGCTAGTGTGCTTGTTCTTATGTATGCTTATACATATTCTCAGACTACCTTTCAGGCTTAAATGTGCCCAGCCTCTAATACCACTTACCATGGCTCATTGGGAAGCTATGTTATCATCAAGAGATCTTATCAATCTCTGGTAAATATGAAAAAAGGACATTTTAATGAGGAGTTCATTAACTAATATCAATCTAAATCTATCATCTATGTAGAAGTGACCAATAGATTAAAATAAACTTTTGAATACCTGAGTCACATCAGATTCTGCTAAGAATAAATATCTCTATATAGATGAACAGATGATAGTGTGGACCACCAACCAACTAGGATAGCTTAAAAAAATAGTCCAAACTTACCTCATCCAAAATATATAATCTTGAACACGCAATGAAAGCAAAATGCATGGAAACTATTTGGAGCCACAAAATAGATAATGGGCTTTGTAAACTAGTTGATTTTTCTTACTGTAGTTTGAGTAGTGGGCAGATTTTCTTGATTTCCTGTGATCTCGTGGTATAGTTGGTCTCCACTTTCCTTTTCTCTTTCATAAAGTTTTTTAGAAAGTCTCAGATTGTCTCATTTTTGCTCTACAAATCAGCACTGTTTTAAGGGGGTGGGGCAGAGTGGCGGGCAGAAGTCTCCATCCACTAGCATGTTGATGATGTCCCACAATTTAATTAGAGCTACCCTTTTTACCTGACCTTCCCTATCTTAGATATTATTTTCTGACCTGCTCTAAGTATTAATATTATTAAGGGAGACAAGTTTTCCTTTTCAGAACATCGAACAAATTTTTTTTCCTAGGACTGTTAAATAATAATGATAAATAGCAGTAGGAGAAAAAAATAATTTTTGAGAAAACAAAATCTGGGTTTTTAGTATTTGATTTGACAAAATATTTCAAATAGTCACAAACATTTTCTCCTTCCTCTGATGAGCTCAGTCGCTGATCTCACTTTTTTACTTCTGAAAGGCAATTTTGTAGAGTAATTTATCATATATTACTAGCTCATGTGAATTGGTGACTATTAAAAAGAATATTCTTTATTTAAATCAAGACATTTTCCCAAATTTGAATAGGTAAAGTTTAGGGGATTTTTTTGTTTAATCGTTTTGAGTTTTTCCATTGTTTTGGTATGAGGTGTGTGTGTTTGTGTTTGTGTGTGTGTGTGTGTGTGTGTGTGTGTTTTGCAAGTAGGATATATGAGCTAGGTAATTATCATTCCTCTTGAGTTTTCTTGGGTCTATAAATGTGAAACATATTACCCCTTTCACATTACTTCTCAGTGGGAGATTCTAGTAGTCTGACACTATCCCAGAGAAGAACAGTATAATTTTGAAAGCCTTTTGACTTTTGGGCAATTTTTAAGAGCTTTGCATATTTCTTTCTCTGATTTCAGAAGAGCAGAAAGCTGCTTTGCAGGACACACTGTCCTGCCAAAAATAGACTGAGAAATTAAGACTCGCATTGCTTCTTTTTTCCGATCATATATTGATGGATGAACATCCCCTTTTTCTGGTTACTGAACTGCATTTTCTCTGCAACACAACTGGGTGTTTCCCACAGTCCAAGCTGGCCTCATATTACTAATGGGCCTTCATGATGTCTCAGCTGGAATTTAACTTCTATTACTATCTTGTTTTGTGACCTTTGGCAAGTCTCTTAACCTTTCTGAGAATCTCTTAACATTTTTCCAGTTCCAGGCTTTGAAAAACCCTGATAACAATAGACAGGGTGCTTACTGCTCAGAGGTACCATGAGGATTAATTAGCTAATGTTTGTTAAGAGCTATATAAATGCTAAGTATTGTGATTATTCTTTACTCATGCTAGCATTACAAAATGTCAGTGTGTTGAGTGGGAGAGGAAGATAGGGCTATAGGCCCCTGGTGGAGTATGACTCTTTTAGGAGTTTCCTCTCTCTGAGTAAAAGCACTACAACCGTGTTTGGTTACCCTGATTAATGGCTTCATTATTACCAGGAGATGGCAATTAGCTCATTTGAAATGATACATACAGCTATAATTCAGTTTTATATAGACCAGAAGACTCAGGGAGAGACCTTATAGGTTAATCAGCAAATCATTGAATTATAGTGGGACATGATTGCTCCTGGGGTATAAAGTCCGTATCTGACTGCTTTGGGTTAAGCATGCTCTGCACAGGACCAACGCATCATCAGGTCCCCCAAAGAGAACTGTGCTGTTCCACTAACTGATTGATTGCTTATGTTCAAATAGTGAGCCTGGCTGGCAGCTCTCAGTCCATTAATCACTCATATGTAACTCTCTCTTCCTGAGACCTGCCGTGTTGAGCCCTGGACAAAAGAATTTAGACAAATAAGTATATAAATAAATTAATTGAAGAGGGCCTTTTAGTCAATAATTCCATGAGAATGCATAACAACATTTTTGTTTTTTTTGAGACAGAGTTTCACTGTGTTGCCCAGGCTAGAGTGCTGTGGTGTCATCCTAGCTCACAGCAACCTCAAACTCCTGGGCTCAAGCGATCCTCCTGCCTCA
>CAUYSK010008520.1:0-47153 GCA_963575035.1 Avahi laniger
CACACAGAGTAAATATATTATTAAGCTATCATACCAGATTTTCTTCCACAAGGGCAAATGAATTGTCTTTACGTAATTGTCTTGTTGATTCTTCCTTGGAATGTTTTGTTCCAGAAACTAGAAAAACCATATAAAACAATACTAAGTTCTCTTCTTCCCACTCTGTGCCTATTGATCACCTACTTAGCATGCAGGACCCATTTCAAAAACCACCTCCTTTAATAACCTTTTTTGTCAAAGATCAGATGGCTATATGTGGATGGTTTTATGTCTGGGTTCTCTATTCTGTTCCCTTTGTCTATGTCTCTATTTTTGTGCTAGTACCATGCTGTTTTGGTTACTATAGCCTTATAGTACAGCTTAAATAACATTTTTTGATTATCAATAGGATGTGAAATCCTTTCATTCAATTTTATCAACTCTGAATCCTCCTTGTACCAGTTCTTGTTTTGATACAAATGAGGTGTTAGTATTCCTAGTTTGATAAATTCTTCTCTTGTCTTCTAGTCCTTGTTTCAATGACCCTACTTACTCTCATTGGCAGGAGAATATAATTTTCTTACTAAAATATAATTTTTCAACTAAAGAATAAATCCATGTATGATTATCAATGTATTTGAGCAGATGAGTGACTAAGCCATTGCGTAAAATAGCAGCTTCTGCCATACAACGCCACCATCATTGTCACCTATCTTGTGCAAAGTTCTCTACCACATGCTAAGAGGATATCAAAATGTCCAAACACCATTCTTGCCCTCAAAATATTTACAGTCTAGTAGAGAAGAAAGATGTGTTCACAACTAATTACAAAGACTAACTGGATGAAACATCTGCCCTGCTCTAATGTCCTAGAGTTAGCATGATATCTAACTCTTACTGCCTTTTGTGATGTTTGAAAACATTGCTGTGAATGCCTCTTTGTCTCCAAGATTGTGACCTCATAGAATGCAAGGTCTATGCATTCTTTTTCTTTATCCTTTCAGTTTCAATTATGGCTTATGATAAGGATACAATAAAGATATATTTATTAATTCAGTGATTTAAATAAATGCCAATATTTTGGAAGAAGTTACTTTATAGAATAGGAGACTTTTTTTGTAGTAGTGTGATGTTAATGTAAGCAACATGAAATTTGTTTGTAGTTAACTTGCTTTAACTCAGCTCCACTATTTATTGTCCTTAACTTGTCTCTCAAGCTCTCTAGTTTCAGGATGAACCATGCCTTTCTTATCATTGATTGCTAATAAATTTCAAGTGAGTTAGATCTGTGAGCATTCTGTGAGCTGTAGAGGTGCTCTTCAAGTGTTATTGATTATTTTGAATAGTGAACACAATAATGTTAGGAAGACATGAATACAGGACTGAATTCTCTGTCACTTTTTAGCTGAGTGTCTTAGTAATATCCTCTCTGAAGCTCATTTGGCTCAACTAGAAAATGATACACAAAATATCACCTTATTGCACTATTGTGAGTATTATTGTGAGCAAAGCACCTAAAGCGTAATAAGAATTCAATAAATGCTGTCTGTAAAAAACTGCATTTGACTTTATGGAAAGAACTAACCCTTTGGGGTAGCTATAAGGCTCATTCCATTGTAACAAGTATAAAACTAAGTATGATTTTATGGACATCGTGCCCTGTAAGTAAATTTATTTGATGTCAAAATGAAAGTAAAATTACTGAGCTACCTTTCTGGGAGATAATGAGTCTCTTTTCCTGGAACATTTCATGGTCAAGACCATGACTGTTTAGAGAGATACAGGGGCAAGTTGAACTAGATGGCTTTGAAAGTCCCTTCCATTTGATATGTTCTGAGTTTGAAAATTCAGAAGTTCATTATTCACTCATTCAATAAGTAAAAATCTGTGCTAGAAACTCTTTAAAAAAATACTTAACCTTATAGAAATTATTTATATTGGAGGATGATAGACAATAAACAAGTAAACGAATCAATATTTACTATCCCAGATAATGATATGTACTGATACAAGACCTAACATTTTTAGTTGGAGCTGTGTTTTAAATTAATTTGGAGAAGTACCCAATTTCAAACCTCAATGACAGAAAGGCAAAGAGTTTTAAATTCAAGGGCCTCTGTATCGCAGATGTTTCTTTTTCCTATAGAATTTAATATCATCTGATACAGAAGGATCTCTGGCCAGTGAGTGAACTGATTATGGTTGATAAGTTTCATCAGGGATGAGATGATTTCTATCACTGGGGTTCAATATCCTTCATCAAACATCCAGGTGATATTGTGAATTTTTCCCTTCTGATTAATCAGGAAGACTAACTCCAGGAGGAGGGTTAAATGAGGTCAGAGAGATGGAAAAATAGCCGTAATTTGCATTCTAGAACACATGATTGTATCTATTTATAGATACCTCCAGGGACATAAGGGAAAAAAGGTTCCAATATGCATAGATAAGATTTTCAAAGATCCTAAAATGCAGACTGAACCATTCAATCCACTAAGAGAAGATTAGTAAGTATCTGCTATTAGATAATAGTTTATTTTTTTCTTTCTATCAGAAAACCTCAGTCTAACTTAGAATAGTAATTCCAACACATTTTGGCCTATTTCAAAGACTGGATTAGAATATGTTTAAATAAAGACACAAGAAGTATTTACAAGTTTAACCTCTTGCATAAATAATTTCTAAAGTGATTTTGCATGTATTATTTAACAGATTTATTCATGCACAACCAAACCTAAGAGTTAAGAAAACAGGTCTTGGGATATCAGGTGGAGGTAGGAGAACCTAGGCTAGTATGTCACAAGTTTTACATATGTGTAACCCCTTGCTGTTGAGAACTCTCTTAAACTTTAATGGGCATACAAGAGAGAGAAGTGTAGATTTCAATGTGCCATCCATTCCCTTATTTCTTCACACACAAATGTGCCAGTCGTTGGCGTGAGGTCTGCAGCTCCCCGTCCAGGAGAGAGAGGAAAGGTTCAGCAATAGCTATAATAAAAGATGAAACATGGAAACCATCATTAGAAAGTTATGGAGTGTTATGGGAGTTCATAGGGGGAATATATAACATTAATTTTCCTGTCAAAGAATCCCAGTTGACTTTGTCAGCAGCTGCGCTTGGCTCAGATGGTGTGGGCAGGGGTGAGCGCGGGGGTGGAGGAAGAGCAGAATCACTGTTGTCTATTGTTCCAGACAATGGACCCAGAACTTCACAGATTGTCCTTGTCAAGTGCTGACGAAAAATGTCTCTGCTTTTAAGCATGCACCTGTGGAGTCAGGCTCCAGCCCAGAGATCCATCCTGGGATGCAGGACTTGATGCCAGGACAGTCCCAAGCAAACCCAATGAATTGGTCATCCTACCTAGGAAGGGTGTGGCCTGGGATGAGGCAGTTCTGTGTACCTGAGCAGAGCATGAAGGAACTGACAGCTAGAAGCTCTCTGCCCACCATCTCCTTCACATGAGCATCAGGTCCTTCCTAGAACGGGAATCTGGAAATGGTGCTTCTCCATGGCTACCACTTTTATCTTTGCCGTAAGTATCACAACTTCTTGTAGATAAGGAAATTAGGCCCAATAAATTTCAGTGCCTTGTATAAAGATTGGAACTCTGCAAAATCAAAATACTGAGTCTGTGTATACTATCTGTGTAGGTCTTTCTTACTCTCTGCTTTCAATTTCTTTATTGTAATTGACTCTGAAATTCTTAAAAGGATCAACTGGCTTATCTTCAAGGCTATCATCAAGGCGCATTTGTGGGAGGCAGGAATATTTTTCTTTGTCCAGCTTAAGGAAGATGAATCCTGAAGGAGGAAATAGGAGGCAAAAGCTTTAAATAGGGATGGGGCACATGACAGCCCAAGGAGCCTATGGCAGGAAGGGAGCTGAGCTTTGCACCTAGCCCGGGAGGACTGGTGGCCCTGAAGGCATGTCTGTTGCAAGGCCATGTGGCTCCATAGGCAGCGTCCCTCTATGCTTTTATTCTTCAGCCTGCATTTTATAAGCCAGCACGGAGCATATGCCAAATGCTGCGGAGTTGTTCATAAGAAGCTTTCTCCCTTTCCTGGAGAGACAGAAGATGAAAGAGGGTCTGTTAATGGCAAGAAAGGGAAGTGGTTGAAATGGATTCCATGATTTCTTGGCCTTTTTAAACCTGAAGATAACTAGTTAAATAATTTGATGCACAGACTCTGACCACTATTTTAATGAGCTCTGGTAAGCTGGCACAGAAAATTAATGATAATAAATTAATTCCAGAGAATTTCATTTTATGTGTTCAATTATTAATGGCACTACAGTGTTATTAATGGTGTCAATTATTAATGGCATGAATAATTAAGAGATCACATCCATGTTATGATATACAAAGGGATCTAGCATGGAGCAAATTGCTCAGAATAAATAAATAAACATACCAGCCTTTATAATGTTTAGTCTTCAACATGTTTCCTGGAAAACATGGGTACATCTGTCATCAGAAGTCTCTGTTACCAGGACTTCTGCCCAAGTCTTATATTATGACGATAACAAGAAAGAAGCTACGTATGAGGGACCATACTTCTTTAGCTGTTCTGATCTTCCAAGATGTCTCAACCCGTCTGCTAGGGAGACTGCCTGAAATTGGTGACCATAGGAAACTAAGTGTGAGATCAGGGAGGCCTGTGTGAATTCAGTAAATCTAGAACAGCTAACCAGGTAACCTAACGCTGCATAGTAGGTGTTGAGTTTAATTTGACAGACAGCCATGGTCCTAAGCAACTATTGCCCTAGCTAGTGCAACCAAATTGGGATTATGCAAAGCAAAAATGTGGGAGGAAAGTCCAGTATAGTTTCAAATGAAGCAATTTATTAGCTGTATGACTGGCTATTCTGCAACATCTCTCTGGGCCTCAGTTTTCTCATTTGTATAATGGGGATAATATTTATTCTGGAAGGCTATTTCACAAAATGAGTGTATGGGACATAATAAGATCTTAACAAATAACTTTTATTATTGTTGTTGCTGTTTTGGTTATTGTAATTATAAAGATCTTATAACCCAACTTGCCCGCTTTATGCGTGAAGAAATCATTCTGAACAATAGTTGTGACTCGTCACTAAGTTGTCTGTAGGATATCTTCCCCTGGCCTCTCCAGCTTGCCTCTCTCCTCCACTCTGCTCTCTTTTCCAGAGACCAACCACTGCACAAGGCACTGACAGGGTTCCAGTGCCTCATCAGGTTTTGCCAATAGGGTGACTCAGCAGAAGATGGGAATAGGGAGGAGAATGAGGTCAGTGTACTTATTTTCTTGGCTCCTTCCCTGATAGGTTCCTATCAGTTGTCTGTTTCTTTGCAGAAGACCAGGCACTCTCAAAATGGCTGACTCTACATGATTTTCTTTTATAGGAATCCTGAAACTGCCCCCACTCCTGGCTCCTTCTAGCTTACAGATGGTACAAGTTTGCTGCTAATAGCTCTGGATTATTGCATTATCTCTATGTGAAGAGTGTTTATCAAATTTTCCTACTTTGAGTGTGCCTGAGAAATACAATAATTGATAACGATGATACTGAAATCCAAGATTCCTGGTTCTTGGTGTACCATCTTTTCCTCATATTCACCTTACTTTTATTTATAGTCTCATTAAATTGTCTACAAAGAAGAAGGCCCTGCGCTGGACACAGGAAATATAAAAATCAGTAAAACATAGGTGCCCACTCTTCTGAAACACCATGTAATGGTACTACAATGCAGAGGTTAGCTAATTGTTTCTGTATAAAGAGCCAGATAGCAAATATTTTAGGGTTTGGGCTGTAGGTCTTTGTTGCAACTACTCAATGCTGTCATTTCAGTGCAAAAGTGACATTAGACAATATGTCAACAAATGAGTGTGGCTATGTACCAATAAAATTTATTTATGCCCACTAAAATTTTAACTTCATATAATTTTCACATGCCACAAAATACTATTCTTCTTTTGAGTATTTTTTCCTCCAAAGCTTTAAAAATATAAAAATTATTCTTTGCTCATAGGCCATACAAAACCAGGCAGCGGGCCAGATTTGGCCCACAGGCCATAGCTTGCCAATCCCTGCACTAAAATATGAACTTGATCCTAAAGGAGTAGAGTTAGGAGGCTAACAGGAGGAGGAAGCTGGGAGAGAATTCATAGAGAAGTGACATTTGCACAGGGAATTGATGGATGGTGGACTTTGTTGGTAGAGAAGAAGGGAAAGTATTTTTAAGGCACAAGTAATGAGCAAAAGCAAAGAATTATAGAAGTGCAAGAAATGTTCAGGGTAGGGCCCAAACTGGTAAGGACAGAAAGAGGTGTGGGGGTGATTGGGAGAGGTCACTCTGGCAGGGGTCTCTGAGCCACATCCTAGAGGACCAGAATTCTTGTTGCAAGATGGGACTTTGGAGGTGGAGAAGATGAGTGGGAAGTCTTGGGCTACAGCACTGGACAGAATGGAATGCAATTCCAACTTTACCGCTTTCAAGGTGAGTGATTGTAAGCAAATTATTTAACCTTTCTGAGCCTCAATTCTTATGTGCAAAGCAGTCATCACAACAGCATCAGCTTCATTAGAATAGTGAGGATTAAATGGGGTACTTCACACAGACTGTTCTTAGCAGTATTAGTTCAAGGTAAGTGCTCAATGAAGGTTTGCTATTATTAGCTCTATCATGATTAGGCTCATTGACTAGCCTGGCTCTTGCTGTGTTTTCTCTTGTCCAAATTCAGAGTGTTCCTTGCTGTTGCTGTTGCCATTGGCAGCTAGAAAGTTGGCAGTCTTGAGGTGAACATAAGGTTTCCCTTCTAGCACAGTGATAGCATCAGCCCTAATGAGTCTACACTGGCAGAAATCCATTTCTTTGGACTTGCACCTCATAGGCCTCTGGCTCACTGGATTTGGAGTTAAGGCTATAGCTCCTCAGTCCAGACAATGCCTTCATACAGCATGTGAGCACACAGCGAGCCTATCATTACTTTGCAAATGAGTTTTCTTTTGTTTAGGCTGCAGATGGAAAGGACAACATTTGGGTAGTTCACCTTTTGAACAAGTCCTCTTGATTCACCTGAATAGTGGCCTTTGATGACTCTCCATGTTGCTCTGTCTCACCTTAGGAATGAGAAGAAAGGCAAAAACCAGTGGACATTAGTTGGTGACATCACTTGAGATAAATGGATTAGGTTCTGTCTTTCCTAAGGATGCCTGTTTCAGAAAAACTTTTGAACCATTTTCCTCTGCTATCACACCACAACAATAAATACAGAGACTTCCGTGATCCCAAAATATATGGGGATTTCTCTCCACCAGTAAACAAGCAGTCAATTCTGCAGTGAAAAGCAGCTGGGTGTACTTCAATTCAATTCTGGCACTATCTACCTGGAAATAGCATCAGATCTCACTGGTTGAGGGTTCAATCCCAAAGACTGCCACCCTGCCAGATACCAGCTGTAAGTCTGGGCCTCCAGAACATGTGACTGAGTGGCTTCAAGCAGAGGTTCCCATGACCCACTCTTTGGGTTTGATTAATTTGTTGGAGTGGCTCACAGAACTCAAGATACCATGTTTACCAGTTTATTATATAGCATATTACAGAGGATACATATGAAGAGATGTGTAGGGAGAGGGATGGGAAGGGCACAGAGCTTGCATGCCCTCCCTAGACATCACCCTCCAGGAACCTCTATGTGTCCAGCTATCTGGAAGTTCCCAAATCCCAGTCCTTTTGGGATTTTATGGAGGCTTCATTATGTAGGCATGATTGCAACTGTGTAGAAATGTAACTGGACAAAAAGCTCATGATCTAAACCCAGCAAGTCCTATCTGCTCAGACTTTTTGTGGCCCCTCTGTGCAACATTTTTTCCTCCAGCGTATGGGACAGGACCCTCTCTGGAATGAGGGTCTTTTAACACACAATCAGATTATAGTCCTGCCTTGGACAGGTGAAAAGAGGACAAGAGAAAGTCAGAGAGAGAGAGAGAGAGAGATTCTGTCTCCTGCGGCCTAAGGAACCCTACATTATAGCAAAAGACAGTAGCAAAGTCTATGGGAATTCTGAGCAAGGAATTAGGGATGGAAAAAAATACATATATACATCTCATAATATCACAATGCCTAAAGTAATACATTTGGTGATTCATTTAGTAGATCCTTAAAAGTCTTTAGATTTGATTTGAATACAATCCTATACAGAAACCATAACATTTCCCTCATGAGACACTGTCAAGAAAACTAAGAAGTGATTAAGAAGAGGACTGAGCACTTATTTTTTTTTTAAATAACAACAAAAACAATTACAATTCAGGTACTTATTTGAATCACTAAATGGACTTTCAGGACACATTTGAGGGTAATAATTTTAATTCCACTATTTAAAAAAATGAAAAATTCTTTTTATAAAAGTAACAAATGCTCATTTACAACATTTGAGGAAAAAAGGAAGAAGCTATAGAAAACTAAATAACAATTACTTGTAACTCTAAACTCATAGGTTGTATTTTTAACATCAATTATGTATATTTTTCTAAGGATGTTTTTGATGGCATATTGTGAATCTAGATAAATGCAGAAGGAGGCCAAAAGAGAGAGTTAGGGCAGGGGTCTTTCTGGAGGATATGAGAGGGTTGAAATTAAAGAAGGCAGAGTGAGAGCTCAATTGCATGAGTTGTAGGGGTATTGTGCCATCACTCCGGGAGTGGGAGGCATGTGTTTGTCCTTCACCTCAAGCTGAATAGGAGAAGCTTCCAGAGAAGGACTCAGCATGTGGACACATGGAACTGGGGTCTGTCATGTGCTGGCCTGAACTCCTTAATGTGGCTGTGGCTCTCAGCATCCAGGGGGCACAGAGTGGAGCTGTACTTGGGCATACAGGCAAGTTGTAGGTGCAAGGAATGGGTCTGGGCTGTTGACAGTGTCTCCACCCAGCAGAACTGCTCAAAGGGGGCTAAGTGACTCATGGAGAGGTGGCCACCAAAAGCTCAGGGGCTGAGGCTTGGAGGTGAAAGATAGGGTCAAAGACAGGGCTGGGTAATTAGAGCTACAGATAGAAGCCACATGGAACTTCTAATGAACTTATGGAAGCTCCTCAGGGAGATCTCATCCTTAGTGGGAAGCTCCCACCCCAAAGGCATGAAGAGGGCATGGCATGAAGACCAAATTATGTCTGGGCCAGTCAATGTCCCTCTCTCTTCTCCCTCTACTTGCCTCTGCTGTGAAGGAGCCCGAAGGCAGCCTCATGATGGAGGGAAGGAGTGGAAGAGAAAGGCCAGAAGAGAGAGAAGAAACTGACCATGTATGTCTCCCTCATTGCAGCTTCCCAAACATGAAGTAGGACCCTGAGTTGGCATTTTAAATTGGACGTTTTAAATAAGGAAAATTTTAAATTGAATTAGTGTGTGACGTTATACACTGTTCTAATTATTGGATTAAATTATTATTAAATTATTGGACTGAATATTTTAATCATTAAAATGAGACTATTTTCATGCCTGAAGGTGACTAGAGAATACATATAATTTAGGTCATTAAATATGAAATGTTCGATTTTGAATCAAAAGTGTAGTTTATTATATCTCAAACAAGAAGCAGTGCAATTAATCAAAGTATGCACCTAAACAGTTGACACAGTTTTTGTCATCTTAACAGTAGCTTGTTTATGTGAGCAATGAAGAAGCCTGGAGAGCAAGTGGCGATGAAATTGCAAAAGGCGTTTTCCATAGCTTGTTGAAAACTGAAAATTTTTCTTTGCAAGAAGTGGTCCAAAGCCTGGAAGAAGTGGCAGTCAGTGTTGCAAGGTATGGCGAACACAGTGGATGACAGAGAGTTGCCCAGATCAGCCTCTGCATTGTAGTTTGAGCAGTGTTGTTCATTTGACATGTGGTCAAGTGTTGTCTTGCAAGAGGATTGGTCTGTCTCTCTTGACCAATCTCAGCTGTTTAATCACAAGCATCCTCATCATTTCATCTAATTGGTTGCAGTAGACATCCATTGTACTTGATTGACCAGGTTGCATGAAGTTATAGTGGATAATAGAAGTGCTGCACCACCAAACAAACACCATTAGCTTTTTTTGATGAATATTCAGTTTTGGACTGTTTTGGCACTTCATCTTTATCCAACTATTGTGCTGAACGTTTTCAATTGTCAAAAACAATCCATTTTTCATCACATGTAACAATATGGTTAGAAATGGTTTGCCTTTATGTCGTGACAGCAAAGAAAGGCAAGCTTTGAGAGGATTTCTCTTCTGATGCTTGTTTAATTCATGTAGAACCCATCTATCTAGCTTCTTTATCTTGCTGATTTGTTTTCAGTGGTCCAATATTGTTGGAATAGTAACGTCAAACCTTGCTGTTTATTCACACATAGGTTGAGACGGATTCACTTCCACTACAGCTTTCAGCTCATCATTGTCCACCTTGGTCTCAGGTCACCCACATGGCTCATTTTCAAGATTAAAATCTCCAGAATGGAACTTCTCAAACTATCATCTTACTGTGCATTCATCAGCCACATCCTTCCCAAACACTCCCTTGATATTTTGAACTGTCTACACTGCATTGTTTCCACAATGGAACTCATATTTGAAAATAACACAAATTTTTGAATTATCCATGGTTTCACAAAAATTGCTTTAAGAAAATTTTGAAAAACAGTCACAATCCAAAATATATATTTGAAAGACTGAGAATGTACCTTCAGAATAAAAATAAAACAAGAAGTGTCAAAGTGAAATGTCAGAGATATCAACTGTCAAACTTAGTACTTAAAGAAATCGGACATTTCATACTTAATAACCTATATCAATATATGCATATATGCATACACATGTATAAAATCTGAGATAACCTAGAAAAGTTAAAGTCCTGCCTCAAGAAGTCCATTGCATAGGTTTCAAGGAACAGCTGAAAGAAGAAAGTTGCTTTCTGCTTATCATCCCGAGTCCATTGTAATCACCAAAACACTCTTACATAGGGTTAATAGAGTGTAACTTACAAAATTTTGAATTTTTCTTTATTATTATTATTTAAGATTATAACATGACTGCTTCCCCATACTCAAAAAGAATTTTCATAACTATTTCATGGCTGTATAATGATTCATTCAAAGAGTGTGCTTCCCCAGTGATTGGATGTTTGGATTCTTTCAAGTAATTTGCATATTACAGTCAAAATTATTGCATATATGACCACAGAAACCAACTGGAACAAGTGAAGTTGAGCTCTAACTTTTTTTTTCCATGTATTGGATTAAAGGAATATTACTGCTTACTGTGGGGAATAGACCTAAAAATTAGATTTTCAACAAACTTCACTTCTTTAAAACAATGGGTTGATTGTTCCACTTGATTAAACTTCTTTAAAACGATTGCAGACAGGAAATGGGAGGAGGCTCTGGCCTGCTCAGAGCAGGGCTCTCAGTCCTCCATTGAGCTTTGCCACAAGCTCCCATGGAGCTGATCAGAGATGCCACAGATTTAACAATGGACAAGAGCCTTGAATTACTTTGATTTCAGGATATATAGTACATATGACCTAGGAAAATCCCTTTCCCCAAAAAGTTTTGAATATATCCAGTATCATCAATCTCCAGGACCTGCATTATTTCATTAGGGCTTTAAAATAAGCCTGACTAGTGAATGAGACAAATTCATTTTCCCCATTTAGCAGATGAGGAAACTGAGGCTCAGAGCTTTTCTAAATTCACTCTTACTAGTGGATAGCAGTGTTAAGGACCAGAACCTAAGTGTTCTCTCTCCTAACTCATATATATGCATGCCTGCATCTATACATATATGTATGTATGTAAATATATAATTGGCTCTATTTGCAATAATCTGAGATATATGTATACAAATATAAAATCTTGACACTATTTATAATAATATAGGGCTGGAATGGTTTGCTTGAATAATGAAGGCCCTGGAATATGATGTGGTCTGATTTTACTGGTATAGTGTGTGTTCTACAATTCTTCAAATTCTTGAATTTTAAGCCAGAGTCTAGCATTCAGCAATTAAGAAAACTCAGTGAAGTATGGCTTCGAAGAGGGAGCACACTCTATTCGAAGTGCTTTGTAGAATACACAGCATTTCCTTCCTTTGTTGAATACAGTGATCTGAGCATTGCATTATTCAAACATGGGGTGAATAATAATAAGGCACTGGCTGGAACTATTAAAGAGGGAAAAATACTTGGAGGGTTTTATAAGTCTTTACATTTAAACTCATTTGACCTCTTCTCTTGGAGAAAACATTCCCAAGACTTTTTTTTATGCTGCATGCTATTTTGTTTTCTGTTCAGGTCAGAGTTGCTAAGAAATCCTGGCTGTCTCCAGTGTAAGAGGCAATAGGTTATAGAATCATCAAAAGTAGACATGAGGAATAACTGCAGAGCTATTGCCTTCCTCCTATGGGGACAAATGCTGGATTCCACCCCTGTAATGTGTTCCTCCTGTAGCTGAATCTGATTTCGCTGGTGGGTGTAGCCAAAGACCTTTGCCCTCACATTCATTGCAAGTTGCTGTGAACAACAAAGGCCCCTCAACACTGACAAGGCGTTCTTCTGGGATGAGCATAATATAAAACCCATCACAGAATTTTATTAGAACCAGGAAAGGTGACGGAACTATCGGTCATGACTCCAAAGAAGTTCAAGAAAACCCACACGCTTCAAGGACAGACGGAAAGCTATTGCTCTAGTCAGAGGCTCCCATCAGGTTTTTTGTTTTTGTTTTTGGTTTTTTCCTCTTTGACTAAGGACCGAAGTACCAATGTTATTGAATTTGGGCCACTTATTTTGGCTTTTTTTTTTTCTCTTTTTCGACTCTTCTGGAAAATGTGATCACAAACTTTCTAAGACAGAGAACATTTTCTGTGAATTTAAATTCGACACACTCTAAATGTAACTCAAGAGGCTTATGGGCACTCAGTAGAACTTAGCCCTAATTTAGCTTGTTTCCTTCTTGGCAATATTCACTTATTTTTATTATTTTTTTTTAAGGGAGAAAACAGTCCTTTAAGAATTGATGGAAAAAGTTCCATACTGAGAGTAACAAACCTAGCTTTTATCAATTATTGCATTGTTACCCCAGGAAAAGTTCTTAACTTCCTTGAGCCTCACTGGGTTCTTGGATAGCAATGATTATTATGTGCAATCTGATGACTTGGGGCTCATCATTTGCATTTCACAGATAAGAGAAAAAGTGCTCTTGAGAGAAATTCCCTACTTTGCATGAATGGCAGAGTTAGCAGGTGGGGAGCTGGACTCCGAAACCTCTCACTGAGACTCAGGGACCTGGCTCCGCCCCCCTCCCTAATAGAGTTTCCTTCCCTAGAAAATATTTTCTCTAGATTGCACTATCCATGGATGTTCATTTATTCTCCTTCTTCAGTCATGTACTTTGTCAAATTTTGGACCAACATGTAAACACAAGACTTTTCTTGATATAAATACTACCTGGTTTAATTCTGAACCTCAATTTGCTTTTAACCACTTCTCCTGTATTTCTTAATCTGGTCTTGCATCACGTGTGCACAATGAACCATTGGAAGGAGGAATTTTTTCATGTTTAGAATATGAAAGCATTCATAATGCAGTTTCCAGAAACATACTACTTTCTGACCCACCCCAAATAACACACTGATGGAGGTTTTGGGATGATTCTTTTATGACAGCATGGATGATGCTGTAATACAGTTTTTACTTCATGTGGCTGTCAAATCAACTAGATTTTGAACTCAAAGAGGTCAGATGCTGAGTTTCCTAAATTTTTAAATGAATTTCACTGGGTACATGAACTGATTCCAGGACTTTTTTTTCCAGACCCAACCAAATAGAAATTCACATGGGATACATAAAACTACCTTACAGACTTATACTCACGCTTTTAAAAGCTTATGTTGTATTTAACGAACTCCCCCTTCATGCAAGCCAATATACTAGGTAGAGAACCATACACATGAGGTCTTTGCCCTCATGCAGATTTCTGGCTAGCTGAGAAGACATAATTATACAAATAAGTGTGAGTGTACTGAGTTTAATGAAGGAAGAAAGTAGGTGCTTTGAGGCATGTCTTTAATTAGCGTGGGCAGACCTTGCTAGGAAGGCTTTCTGGAGAGTGCAGCATTTAAGCTGAAATGTGAAGAATGGTCAGGAATTAATTAGATTAATTAGGGTGGGGAGCAAGTTCATTCTAAGCAGAAGTAACCAACACATGAAAACATCAAAGATGGGACAATCCATGGCACCTTTATGAAGCCAAGCCAACTCTAGCGATGAGTCACGTGGTGGGTTATGCAGGGATGCTGAAGTGATGAGTCAGGAATTTGGTCACACCGAAGGGCAATGGAAGGCATTTCTGCATTTTAAACTTTGGACCACAAGATCAGGTTTGAATTTTAAAAGGACTGTTTACATTTTCATGTAAAGCATGAATTTGAAGAGTTCAAGGATGGATTTGAAAAGACTAATAAGGATACAAGTGTAATAGAGCCACATATGCTGGTGGCTTTAACTAGGGTGAAGATGGTACGACAAAAGAGGACAGAGTCAAGTGAATGGCTTGGAAGAGTATTTAGGGAGTATAATCAATCAGTTATTGGTGCTTTGTTCTATGTGGGAGGATGAAAGAAAGTGATTCAAGATTAAGTTGCAAGTTTCTAATTTTAACAACTGTTGGATGGTGGTAACATTTATCAATATAGGAAACCCAGGGGAAAGAGCAAATTTGGGGTGGGGATGTTCATAATATCTATACTACCTGATATTTACTGAGCATTTACTATGGACCAATGACTGTTCTAAGTGGCCCTGCTTGTTTAATTTTCTAATCACTCTGAAGTAGAAACAGTTGTGGATAGTTTATATAATACCCCAACAGTCATATAAGCTGGTACCTGGAAGGACTGAGATTTCAATATAGGTCAACAATCCCAGAGAGCCTGCGTTTACTCATTATCCTATTTGAGGGTTTATGTAGAAATGCTGAATAGAAAGTGAAATATACAGTTCTGGAGCTCAGAAGCAAAGTCTAAGCAGGAGATACACATTGGGATGTCATTGTATTTGTCATGACAGACTATAAAATCTCATGGTTTAACACAATCAATGTTTGTTTCTTGCTCACACAAAGCCCAATGTGGACGTCTCAGTCTGGTGGCTCCTAGGCGGCTCCTCTCCAGGCGTTGACTCAGACATCAAGGCTTCTTCCAACTCATAGTCCTCCACTGTTTCCTTTGCGTTCAGCTAGCTGGAACAGAGAGTGGAAGATTTCTCAGGGTGTTTTTAGGGGCTGTGACTAGAAGCGGTGTATATCATTTCCGCCCAAATTATAGTGACCAGAGCAATTCACGTGGCCCCAACTGGTCACTTAGACTTAGCTCTGTGCTCAAGAGGAAAATGAAGAGATTTTTCACAAACGTATAGATGTTGATTGAAGCCATGGGAGTGAATGAACTCACTTAGTGAATGAGTATAGAATTAGAAAGACGGCCTAGGTCAGATAACAAGATCTTTAGGATAATGATGATTAATAATAGCTAAAACTTTTAGAACACTTACTGTGCTCCAGGTACATTTACATATATTAATTCATGTACTTCTTACAAAAGCCCTTTGAGGTACTGCTATTATTATATCTTTTTATATAGATAAAGAAACAAAGTTACAGAGACAGTAAATAACTCTCCTGAGGTCACACGGTGAGTAAATGGCAGAATAAGAATTTGAATGCAGGTAGTCTGATTCCAGAGTCTGTGAGTTTAATCTATGTCATATGCTACATAATTACTAACTTCAAATACTTGAAAAATGTCACATTAATATGTAACTATCTTTGCTATGGGTTCCTAAGGGATAGGACTATAACTAACAAATGGAATTTAAATGATGGTGGTGTTCAGCCCAGAAGAAGGTAGCTGTAATAGAGCTGTCTAAAAGGAAGAAAACTGCATCTTGAGATAATGAGATCCTGATGGGTGGAGGTACTCAAGCATCAGAAGAACAAGAACAAACCCTTGGTAAGGATGTCACAGAGAGGATTCAAGCATCAAATGAGTGCTTGGGAGAGAGAATGTTTATATTCTCCATATATTTGCAAATTTCTCCCAGTGAATATATAACAGTTACACCAGTCTGATTTCTGAATTAGCTACTTTTTAAAAAATTTTTATTTCAGGGCATTGTGAGGGTACAAACATTTTGGTTACATTTTATGTCTTTGCCTCACCCAAGCGAGGGTTAGAGGCATGCTGTTCCCCTCTCCAATGCTCCCCGTGTCCTTTAGTTGTGAGTTTACCCCCCGTCCCCTAATCCCTGGAGAATGTAAGTACTAAGTTCCAATTTCTGTAACTTCTAAGTATTGGGCTTGAAAGTAGGTGGAGGAGGGGAAAAACATAAAAGAAGAATAAGCCTCTGCTCTTGAAGATCTTGTAATTTAGAGATAGAGGACATATGCTCATGTATCATTCCTGTAAATTAGCAGAGAGCCACCTACTTACAATCTAATCTGGAAGGGACTGAGAAGTGATTTATAGATGGCAGATGATCTCAAGGTTGGCTCAGGTGCGTTGGTTCTCTGCTCCAAAGCCCTTTTTTCCTTCTACTATCAAAGTGGCTCTCCAACTTCAGCATACATCTGAATCACGTAGAGGGCTTGTTAAACCAACCTCAACTTTGTCCTTCAGTAGGTTTGGGTTGGGCATGCAGATTTGCATTTCTAATAATTCCCAGGTGATGATGATGCTGCTGGTCACATTTCAGGTATCACTAGTCTAAGACTTAATTCTCAATAGCGTCATCCTCTGTTTATGTGTCTAGCTTCTCCTTCTGAACTGGAATGGGCACCATCTTGTTTGTCTTTGTAAACTACTGTCTAACTCACCATTCCTCAATAAATTTGTGTTAACAATTCATAAGAAATATATGGTTTCTAGATGCACAAAGGGAGAAGGAAACTATAAGAGTCAGTCAGAGGAAGAATCCTATGTTCTAAACTCCTTGCACACGTTTGGAAACATGATTCATGCAAGGAGGTGTCTAAGCTGAAAAGAAGCCTCATGCACATACAAAGATGTATATAAATACTCCATTTTATAATTATGCATATAGGGCTACAGTCCTCAAATGAGCATCAGAATATTTTTGTCTCATCTTTCTTTCTCATCGTTTTCCTTCCTCTTTTGACTGTCACAGACACTTCAGGGAGGAAAATATTCTTACTTGTGCAGTGAGTGTATTGTAATTTGCCTCTTCCTGGAGTCCGTTCCCTTCGGACTGGCTTTGGCTGAACTTTGCAGTCTTCACTGAAGGGGGAACCCTTTCCCACTGTTCTCTGGGAGAGCAGCCCCTTTGAAGTCACAGCTGGCTTGACTAAACTCATTTCCTCCATCCACAATGTGTGTCTGATGTAGTGTTGGCTGAGGCTCCCTCTTGCCGGCTCCCGCTGTTGAACCAGACCCAAGTGCAATGTTTAATGTGAGTGTTTGGCTTGGCTTAAATTCGGCCAAATCATCTGTACTTTGTTTCGTTTGAAAGCTTTACTTTTTTCTTCTCTCTCTCTCTCTCAACTAGTTCATTCCAGATGTTTTCGATTTGTCTTGTTGTGGTCTACTCCACCCAGTTCCTAAATCAGTAAATCATTTTCATGCTTCTTCCAAAATCTAAGGAAAGAAAGTTCTCAATTAGAGAGAAAACTGATCATAGGTTCCACAGAGCTTACGCTTAGCGACGGCTGCTCTCCTCGGGAACTATCTTTGAAAGGCAGGGGAAATGTCTCGTGATTGAGAATACCTGGATTTCGCTTCACCATCCTTTCAACTCCTTAGCATTTGGAGTAGGAGAGTACACATAATATTGATATGCTAACATTATAAATTTCCAAGCTCATCCTCTGCTTCAAGGCTTGATATAATGGCTGTTCTTGTTTGAAGTCCTTCAGTTACTCAAGTGCAAATAGTGATTCTCATTCTATGAACTCACATGTGGTAGTGAGAAGACTTACCAGCATATCGTATTCACACCCTTTTCCTCTCCACTGTCATCTTTTACCCTTCTCAGCATTTTGGTTATGATGATGAGCATGAGGATAGACAAGATCCAAGAAGAGAAAAATGTTTGCTTTATTGTCATTGTAAAGAGTATAGAAATCCTCCTTGGTGGAAATGATAGATCTGAGAGTGAGAGAATTTAAAGAGAAAAAAATCAGTATACTCCCTGAGTTTGGGAAAAGAATTTTGAGAGTGGAGAAGAGAGATTGAAGGCAGCTGACTATATAATAAAATAGAAGAAAAATGGACAAGAAAAGTTTAAGAAATTTTGCTATTATGAATGTAATTTTTCTTTGGTACCTTTTTAAGTGACTTTAGTCAATACTTATATTCCTTTCGAGGACTATTTTTGGAGAGGATATGTGTTTTCTTTTGGATTTGATATTAAGCTGTGACACATTGTTCAGGTTACACCTATGAAACTTTGTGCTACTTAGTTTATTTCATCCTGCTGTGTTATTATCTAATACCAGGATACAGCAGAAGGAAAATGGCCTTTAAAGCTACACAGATGCTCTTGTTTTTTTTATTTTGGGTGGGAGGAACAAGGGTTTTTCTAGTTACTCCTAGAGTAACATATTTAATTAGGTTAATTACCTAACATCTCTGAACCGTTTCTTAAAAGTGAATATGTTAATGTCCAAATTGCAGGGCCATCTAAAGAATTAAATGAGATCATATAAAGTACCTGTCACTGGTAAAATCTGTAACTGATATGTTGAACAACCATGACTCATGAAATGTAATAAAAACACAGCTTCATCTTCAACTTTAACTTTATTATTTACTTACTGCGAGCAGTTACCCAGGACACTGATTGAAAATGTTGGCAGATTACATAATTTTCTGGACATTTTTAGATAATAGAAAATTATCCAATCACTTTTTACATCAAACACAGATGAGTCAGAAATGTCCAGTGAATGTCCAATTCAACATGATAATCTAGAAATTAATATTTTAATCTTCATTCAAAGATAAAATCTTCTCCCCCAATCCATTCACTAAACTGGGCAACCTGAGTAGACCAGTCCATGTTTGGGAGAATGGAGTATGATCAGCCCTTTTCTTCTCCCACCCTTCTCTACTACATGCTCACCTATTTTCTTTAGCTTAAATTGACAACCTATCCTGGATTCAATGCGGGGAAGAAATGTGGATAGAAGCGAGAAATTTCTTATTTGGTCAGTTGTAAGCTGGCTTCTTGTTATTTGGTCCTGGCTGTTGAGTTCAGCTATCTCTTTCTCTGATGCACATTACTGTGGGTTCTTCGGAGGGTCCGCCACTGGGTCTCTCTAAGCAGGATGCCATGGACATGGGCAGTGCCTTGACTTTTGGTCGGCGTGGTCCTGATCCACATTAAACTCATATTTCCAGCAGTCCACTCAATATACATTCTATGGATCCTTTTGCCATATGGCAGAAGCCCCCTTTGGAAGGATTTCTATTTATTTATTTATTTAATTTAAAAGATTTTTTCTTTCTTTCTTTTTTTATTTTTTTATTTCAGCATATTATGGAGGTACAAATGTTTAGGTTACATATATTGCCTTTGCCCTACCTGAGTCAGAGCTTCAAGCGTGTCCGTCCCCCAGACAGTGCAACCCGCAGCCATGAGGTGTGAATATACCCATCTCCTTCTCCCTCCTCCCATCTGCCCGATGCCCGATGAATGTTATTACTGTATGTGCACTTAAGTGTCGATCTGTTAATACCAATTTGATGGTGAGTACATGTGGTGCTTGTTTTCCATTCTTGTGATACTTCACTTAGTAGAATGGACTCCAGCTCTATCCATGATAATACAAGAAGTAGGATTCCTATTTAAATGGCTGATCTTTCCAATGAGATTCCATAGTGGAAGACTGCAATTCACACACAGCGGTGTGCAGTAATTCTCTAGATCCCGCTCACGCTGTAGGCCATTTCACCCAGCCCCTTACCTGTATATTCTTTGGGCATGTGATATTCACCAAGCCACTGCACACCCCCAAATCCTGTAGGCACAGACCATTCTCTCCTGCCAGAGAAACTCTTTTTCTGCTTAAGGTAAATTGAGGGAGGAGAGTGGGGTGGGAGGGTTGCATCACAGCACAGCTTTTTGTAAATAAATATTTTTTAAGAAAAATATTCCTTCTAATTTCTATTCCTTCAATATCCTTTTATTTCATTTGTGGTTTTTAGATACATATGACTCTCAGACTTACTTTCAAACATCTACAGGTGGTATAGCAACCCATCTTGAAGTTTCTCATCTATTTTATCTTGCTCCTTCAATTAAATCCTCCAAGTTTACATCTTGTTACACACTCAAATGTCACCATTTTCCAATTTTAATGCTGTCAAATGAAATGTAAATTTCTTGAAAAATTTAGTGTTAATAATGTCTTGTTCAGTCCATCATACACCTAATACGGCAACAATCACAGGCAAATCTGTAAGAAAATAGTTTTAATTAAATTGAACTCCTCGGGTTTGTCCTAATTCACATATACATAGAGATGTGGTATGTTTGAGTGCTCTATAAATATATTCTGAATGAAAGAAAATGAGATATCATGAACTCTGACTGCTCATTGGCTCTGTGACATCAGGTAAAGCATAAAAGACAATTTCATCTTTATTAAAGTGAGATTTTGTTGATATCTTCTCTAAGTCCCCATTAGCTTTAAAGCCTAATAATTTTATAATTCTACACATGGACTTTTCTCATTAAAATAGCTTCACATATGTGCGTTCTCTGGTCAAGTAGATGGCAAGGGGAATGTTGGTAGAGACCATATTACTTGTGTGTCTGTAGGTGTAGACATTGTCAATAAAATTGATTCACATCCCAACTCTATGAAGAACTCAACTGTCCTGGATAATATAGGCAAAGATGGATCAAAGGCCATGCCAAGGATGCTATTGTTGGGTGACCATTCTAATTGTTGAAGTTTTAGGTGATTAAGAACTGGTTAAAGGATATAATGTCAATATAGTGTTATTTTTCTGGAGTCTGCTTTATGGTTTCTATTCTGCAGATTATAGCTTTGTGAAATTTGTGCAGATATATAGGCAAGGTGGTTTCTATAGGATTCAGTGATCAACGAGTCCCATAAAAAGCTGAAATGAAGGAATGACCATTTTACTTGTGGGGTTTAGGGGAGCTTTCACATGAGAAAGGAACTTAGCTGAGTCTTAGGAAATGATTAAGCATTTATAAGACAGAAAGGGGAGGGAGACAGATGACCTTAGGTAGAGAGAGAAGAAAGCATTGATCTTCTATGGGATTGGCAGTAACTGAGAAATGATAAAGAATCAGAGGTTCAAATATCAGCCCTAGCAATATATAGTAACAGTGAAAATGCACTTACCTATGTTGCAATAATTCTCTTCTGAGATACATGCCCTAGAGTAAGTCTTACATATTTGTTTATGGAAACATGTCACAGAATATTCATGGCAGCATATTCTCTAATAGTGAAAAATTGAAAACCACCTAAATATTTATCACCATATATAGGTAGTGTATTGATCTATGGGACTACTATAATCTGTTAAGATGAATTAACTAGCAATACATCTATCAGCATGAGTAAACTCTGACAAGATAATATTGAGTACAATAAAAGAACTTTTTATAGGAACGTGATAATATGGTGCTATTCATATATAAAGATTATAAATATGCAAAACAACTTGACATTGTAAGAGAATACTTTAGTATAAATGTGAAAATACTCAAGGGAATGATCGACACAAAGTTCAGCGGTGGTTCTCTCTGAAATAGGAAGCATGTGAGAGAAGAATGGGAACAACAAAGTACATATCAAACTATCAATTGTACGGGTAGTGTTTTAGCTCTTAAGCCAAGTGGTAGAGGTATTTTTCTTTATGGTATTCTCTAATATTATCTGAGCTTGTCAGATGCCAGAAATATATGTGTCTTATACATACACACACATAATTTTTTTTAAAAAAGGTTTTTTGTCTTTTTTTTTGCTGGCAAATGTACATTGGGACACATGACTTAGGTCCATGACCAACATGGCCTCTTTGTGCTTCCTCCCAAACTAACTTCACCCCCATCGCAGGGCAGAAAATCTCTACTCTAGTGACCGTGTCATGGGGCAGAAAGAACAGAGAAAAGAACCTGATGTTTGTCTCAGGTAAGAGTCACAGAAGCTGATTGACTTGTTGCCTTGACCCACTAATGAGACAAATCTTCTCTGAGCAGAGGCATGAGTGAGAGGTGGAGAGAAGGCCAGAAGCTTTTCTTTAATATTTCTGAGAGAGCAGAAGTTCCTGTTACATGGCTCCTACATCCCCCATTTAGTACCCTGTGCCCTCAATTTCTACTTTTGTCATTTATTAAAAACATAATTTTTATTAACATCAAAATGCATCCAAGTTATCCGTAGTTATTCTACTTCATAAACTATGGCTTTGGTTAATGTAATCAGTTTTCTGAAGAGTTCCATGATTCCTTATTTGGAAAGATAAAGACAGCAAATGTCTTCTGAGTGCCCAACACAGGCAGCTTTTTGCAACCTTGGGTACAAGGATGCTCCACTCTGACTGCTTCCCTGAAGAGGCATCCCCAATTGCCAACAGCTTGTGAGACAGTGGAACCTGATGGCTTGACGTCTGAGTAATTAGTGTACCACAACTTATTTAAAGAAGATTGATGGAGAGCCAAGAAAACCTGGCAAAGTTAGCAATTTTTAATACATTTAAGCATTGCTTCTGTTTACGACTTTCAATATACAGCATACTTTCCCCAAATATTGATACCTGTAGATAACATTGAAATACCTTACATGAAAAAATGGCTATGATGGCTGGTGAGTGGAGTAGGGTGAGGGGAAGGGAGCTTCAGACTGGTTTCTGGAATGTGGTTCTACTAGATTTCAAGGTCAGGAGCAGAGAGCCAGTTAAGAATTAGGAACAATAAGCTTATTTTTTTTTCCTGTTGAGTTTATTTGAATTCCTTCTATATTTTAAATATTAGTCCCCCCGCCAGTGCGGTGAATGGTTTGCAAATACTTTCTCCCATTCAACAGGTTGTCTCTTCTCTCCATTGACTGTTTCTTTGCTGTGAAGATGCTTTTAAGTTTAATTAAGTCTCATTTGTCTATTTTTGTTTTTGTTGTCTGTGCTTTTGAGGTCTTAGTCACAGATTTTTTGCCTAGGCCAATGTCCAGGAAAGTTTTCCCTAGCTTTTCTTCTAGCAATTTTATAATTTCAGATCATACATTTAAGACTTTAATCCACTTTGAGTTGCTTTTTGTATATGGTGGGAGATAGGGGATCCTATTAAAAAGTGGGCAAAGGACATGAATAGACATTTCTCAAAAGAAGACACACAAACAGCCAACAGGAACGTGAAAAAAATTCTCAACATCACAAATCATCAGAGAAATGCAAAAGAAAACTACAATGAGATATTATTTTACCCTAGTCAGATGACTATTATTAAAAAGACAAAAAACAAACAAACAAACAAAAAACATGTTGGTGAGGATGTGGAGAAAAGGGAATTGTTATACACTGTTGATAGGAATGTGAACTAGTAGAGAGCCACTATGGGAGACAGTATAGAGATTTGTCAAGAAACTAAAAGCAGAACTACTTTTTGACCCAGCAATCCCACTACTGGGTATTTACTCAAAGGAGAAGAAATAAATATATCAAAGAAATACCTGCACTCTATGTTTATTGCAGCACTATTCACAATAGCAAAGGTATGGAATCAACCTAAATGCCCATCAGTGGATAAATAGATAAAGAAAATGTGACATTTATATACACAGTGAAACACTATTCAGCTGTAAAAAGGAATTAAATCATGTCTTTTGCAGCAACATGGATGAAACTTGAGGTCATTATCTCCAGTGAAGTAAGCTAGGCCCAAAAAGGCATATATCACATGTTCTCACTTATATGTGGGAGCTAAAAAATCTGATCACATGGAGGTAGAGAGTGGAAAGAAAAGAGAGACTGGGAAGGGTTAGTGTGGGGGAGGGAGGAGGAGAAAGAAAAGTGTGTTAAAGGGTTCAAACATAGAGTTAGAAGGAATAAATTGAATGTCTGATAGTCGAGTAGGGCAACCATAGTTAAACAAAAATGCATTGTGCTAAGGAGATGGACACCCTAAACATGCTGATTTGATTACTATGCATTATAAACATGTAACGAAATTTCAATGTACCCCATAAATGTGTACAAATAATAAAAAAAAAGAATTAGGAACGAGCTGTTTTTAAAATTAAAGGTGAACTACCACAGTAACCAGGGTGCACGCAAGAGCAGTAAGTGGGGTTGAAGTCGGGGATCATGCGCAATCCCACATCACAGAAGTTCTCAGAAGGAGGAACAAACTGGTACTGTGAGATAAATAATAAAACAGTTGTGTGTATTATAAACCGTAAGTTTTAGTTCTATGTGATCTGTGAGAGTAAATTCATAAATTTTTCACAAAGAGAGAATAAAAAAGAAGATAACCATGCTCTTTACTGGGGAAAACCTACCACGACTAACCTAAGTAATTTATAAGCCCCTTTCCAAATATTTCAGTCTAGAAGCAACACTAAGAAAGTCAACAAGCAGATTACAAGTGGCATGTCACAGTAACTGGGGGCTTGACAAAGAAGGCTCCAATTAGGATCCCCAACCAAACAGCTCTGTAACACTGGGGGGGAAATTGCTTAATGTCTCTAAACAATAATTTATAATGCTACTGATCTTAAAGGTGTTGAGAAAATGCATGTAAATGAATAAGGAGATAATGGTTCATTCAAAACTGGGCTTTACCTTTTTCCCATAAGGGTTGCTCCTAGACTTCACAGCTCAGTACTCAACCTTCTCCAGTTACCTAGCACTGATTGAGATTTCTAGTCACATGTGTGCAAACAGAACTTCCTCATGGTGTTTCTGTATTTACATTGCCAGTCTTGACCAGGAGCCAGAGGGAAAATCATTACAATATTTCAGAAATGCTTATTCAGTTTTACTTTTCTTCTAGTAGTGGGTGGACTTGGGCTATGCCTCTGAACACATCTGCCCTCAATTTGCATGTATAATGAAACTGATTATTTGTTAAAATGTTTTTGTTGTGTTTAAATTTTTATTTCAAAATGTTTTATTGTGGTTGGGATGCACACTTTCCTAAGAGGAACTTCCTTATGAAAAAAAAAATGTGGATAAACCGTAGTGGGTAGTTGCTAAGGGAAAGAGCAGAAGGCTAGAAACACCACTGTATATGTAATTGCAGCAATTCCAAGCTGTTGGAAGGGGTCAATTTTCATTTAAACAAAATGTTTATTGAGGTATAGATACATACACAAGTCTTTATTTAAAATTTTGTTTCTAATTATTGTGGGTACAAAATAGTTGTATATCTTTATAGGATACATGTGATGTTTTGATACAAGGATACAATGTAAATTAATCAAATCAAGGTAATTGGGATATTCATCACCTTAGGTATTTATCATTTATTTGTGTTAGGAGCATTCCTCTTCCATTCTTCTAGTTATTTTAAAATATACCCTAACTTATTGTTGACTATAGTCACTTTGTTGTGCTACCAAATATTATTCATTCTTTCTAACTATCTACCTATATTTTTATACCCACTGACCATCCTCACTTTATCACCCCTCCCCACTACCCTTCCCAGCCCCTGGTAACCATAATTCTATTCTCTGTCTCCATGATACCAGTTGTTCTTAATATTTGGTTCCCACATATGAGTGAGAACATGTGAGATTTGCCTTTCTGTGCTTGGCTTATTTCACTTAACATAATGTTCTCTAGTTCCATCCATATTGTTGGAAATGGTAGAATTCCATTATTTTTTGTGGTTATGTAATATTCCATTGTGTACATGTGCCACAATTTCTTTATCCATACATTATTGATGGACACAGGTTGATTTCAAATCTTAGCTATTTAAATAGTACTGCAATAAACATGGGAGTGCAGTATCTTTTCAATATACTGAATTCCCCTCCTTTGGATATATACCTAGCGGAGGGATTGCTGAGTCATATGGTAGTTATAATTTTAGTTTCTTGAGGAACCTCCATACTGTTATCCATAGAGGTTGCACTAATTTACAGCCCACCAACAGTGTATTTTGTTTATCTTTTTGAAAAAACAACTTTTTGTTTTGTTGATCTTCTGTATTTTTTCTTTTGTTAATTTCATTTACTTCTGTTCTGATCATTATTATAATATTTCTTTTCTTCTACTAATTTGGGGTTTGGTTTGCTCTTGTTTTTCTAGTTCTTTGAGATACATGATTAGGTTGTTTATTTGAAGCTTTTCTACTTTTTTGATGTAAGCACTTATTGTTATAAATTTTCCTTTTATTACTGCTTTTGCTATATCCCATAGGTTTTGACATGTTGTGCTTTGATTTTCACTTGTTTAGAGAAATTTTTTAAGTTCCTTCTTAATATCTTAATTGACCCCGTGGTCATTCAGGAACATATTGTTTAATTTCCATGTGTTTGCAGAGTTTCCAGTGTTCCTCTTATTATTGATTTCTAGTTTTATTCCATTGTGATCAGAGAGAATATGTGATATGATTTCAATATTTCTGAATTTTTTAAGACTTATTTTGTGACCTAACATATGGTCAATTCTTGAGCATGATCGATGAGCTCAAAAGAAGGTGTATTCTGCAGCTGTTAGATGAACATTCTATAAACATCTATTAGGTCCATTTGGTCTGTAGAGCAGATTAAGTCTAATGTTTCTCTGTTCAATTTCTGTCTGGGTGATCTGTCCAATGCTGAAAGTGGAGGGTTTAGTTCTCCAGTGATTATTGTATTGGAGTCTATCTATCTATTAGCTCTGGTAATATTTTCTTTACACATCGGGGTATTCCTGTGTTGGGTACACATATATTCAGAATTGTTATATCCTCTTGCTGAATTGGATCCTTTATCATTATAGAATGACTTTCTTTGTCTCTTTCTACAATTTATGTATTGAAATGTATTTTATCAGACAGAAGTATATCTACTGCTCTTTTTTGGTTTCCATTTGCATGGAATATCTTTTTCCATCCCTTTATTTTCAGTCCATGTGTGTCTTTATAGGTGAAGTGGGTTTCTTGCAAGCAACATATAGTTAGCTCATTTTTTTTTTATACATTCAGCCACTCTATGTCTTTTGATTGGAGTATTTAGTCCATTCACATTCAATGTTGTTGATAGGTAAGGACTTACTACTATCATATTGTTATTTGACTTTTAGTTGTTTTGTGGTCCTCTCTTTCTTTCTTCCTTTCTGTCTTCCCTTGTTAAGAGTGATTTTCTCTGGTAGTGTGTTTTAATTTCTTGCTTTGTGTGTGTGTATGTGTGTGTGTGTGTGTGTGTGTGTGTATCTGTTGTAGGCTTTTTGATTTGAGCTTTTCATGAGGCTTGCAGAAAGCATTTTATAACCAATTATTTTAAACATATGACAACTCTGCTTACAAACAAACAAATAAAAAAATAGAAATGTAACAGAAATTCTACCGTTGGAGTCCATCTCTTCCTGCTTTTTAACTTTTTGTTGTTTCCATCCATTTTTAATACTATCTATCTCTCAAAAAGTTGTTACAGTTATTTTTGATAGGTTTGTCTTTTGGTCTTCCTACTCAAGATATAAGTGGTTTATACACTGCAATTACAGGAATAGACTATTCTGTATTTGTATACTTACTGTTACTGGTGAGTCATATACCTTCAGATGATTTCTTATTGTTTATTAACATCCTTTTCTTTTATATTGAAGAGCTTTTAGCATTCCTTGTAGGACCAGTCTGGTGTTGATGAAATTCCTTAGTTTTTGTTTGTCTGGGAAAGTCTTTATTTCTCCTTCATGTTTGAAGGATATTTATGCAGTATCTAATATGCTGAAGTTAAGGGTTTTTTTTCCTTCAATACGTTGAATATGTCAGGGCACTTTCTCCTGGCCTGTCAGATTTCTACTGAGAAGTCTGCTGCCAAATGTATTGGAGCTCTTTTATATTTGTTGGTTTTTTTTTTTCTTTTTTATTGCTTCCGTTGGAGGCTTTTCTTTATCCATGACCTTTGGGAGCTTGATTATTAAATGCCTTGAGGTAGTCTTGTTTTGGTTAAATGTGCTTGGTGTTCTATGACCTTCTTGTACCTGAATATTGATATCTTTTTCTATGTTTGAAAAGTTCTTTGTCATTATATTTTTGAATAAAACTTTTACCCCAATCTCTCTCTTATCTCTACCTCCTCTATAAGGCCAATGCCTCTTAGACTTGCCCTTTTGAGGCTATTTTCAAGATCTTATAGGCATACCTGTTCTTTTTAAGTTTTTTCTCTTCTGACTGTGTATTTTCAAATAGCATATCTTGAAGCTCATAAATTCTTTCTTTTTCTTGTTAGATTATAATGTTGAGAGACTCTGATACTTTTCCCAGTTTGTCAATTGAATTATTCAGTTACAGTATTTCTGCCTTTTAAAAAATTATTTAAAAGTCTTTGTTAAATTTCTCTGATAGGCTTCTGAATTCCCTCTCTGTATTATCTTGAAGTTCATTGAGCTTCTTCAGCACAGCTACTGAATTCTTCCTCTGAAAGTCATACATTTCTATCACATCAGGATTGGTCACTGGAACCTTAGTTCATTTGGTGAGGTCATGTATTCCTTTGTCTTCTTGATGATTGTGGGTGTTTGTCAATGTCTGGGCATTGAAGAGTTAGGTAGTTATGTATTTATTTTAATCTTCACAATCTGGACTTGTTTGAACCTGTCGTTGTGAAGACTTTCCAGATATTCAAAGGGAATTGAATCTTGTGTTCTAAGTCTTCAGTCACTGCAGCCATATCAGCATTGGTGGTGCCTCCAGCCCAGTAATGCTGTAACTCTTGCAGACTCTTGGTGGTACTGCCTTGGTGGACTTGGGTAAGACATGAGAAAATTCCCTGGATTACCAGACAGTCTCTCACTCTCTTCTATCACTCTCTGTGCTGGGCTGCTGGCATTGGGGGAGGAGTGATGTGGTTACTCCCTCATAGTCATCAGTGCCAGGTCACAATGGAACCCAGCTCTTTCTCACTCAAAGCCCATGGTGACTGTTGCCTGGCTACTTCTGGTGCTTGTTCAAAGCCCAAGGGCTCTTTAGTCAGCAGGTGTTAAATCCTGCCAGGACTGGGTCCTTCGCTTCAGGGCAGCATGTTTCCTTCTCGCCCAGGGCAGGTACAAAAGTGCCTTCCAAGAACTAAGGCCTGGATTCAGTAGCTTCAGGAGCCTTTTTGGTACTTGATTTTAGTGTGGCTAACTGGTGCTCATGCTGCAAAACAAAGGTCTCTGAACTTTTCGCTTTCCTTACCCTAAGGGGAAGAAGACTTCCAGAGCCTCACTGCCTGTTGTTGGAAGGTGGGTGACACAGGCTTTGGCTTGGTGGCAACCGCTGGTGTCTCTCTGGGTCATGTGCATGTCAAGTCCATTGGTTATGAGCCAGCACAGCCACAGAAATTACCCAAGGACTACAGCCTTTGTGGCCCAACTGCCTTATGAATTTTGACCAGGTCCCAAGATACTTCTAGTCAGCCAGCAGTAGAGCTAGCCTGAACTTGGGTTTTGGAGTAGAGGATTTCCCTCTGCCCGGGGAGTCTAAATGCTCCTTCCATGGGCACCAGCAGATTTATGACTTGTGCTGCGTTCCCCTTGCAAAGTCCCACAATGCGATGATGAATGTAAAGTTTATCAATCACTTCGCTCTCCCTCCCCCGGGTACATATTTTCTCTCAACACGAATGGCTGTGGGTTGGGGAGGAGTGGTGCAGGCAATGCAAGACTGTCTTTTCTGCCCCCCTCAGTGCCTCTTTCCTTGATATAATGTTAAAATCAGTTAGTATGATCACTAATCTGATTTTTGGTTCCTCTGAAGATGCTTGCTTATGTGGGTAGTTGTTGAATTAGGTATTTTCACAGAGGGACAATTGCTGGAGGTATCTTGCTCTGCCCCCCTCCTATCCACAGGTCTTACGTGTACAAATTAATGGATTTATATATGGAATATTTTCACCACTCCAGAGGAATTCTTTCTTTCCTTTCCTAAGTCCATACCTACACTGTCCCACACCCACACACCCCAAATCAGGTAACCAGTATTCTGACTTCTATCACCACAGTTTAGTTTTTCCTGTTGTTGAATTTCATATAATTGAATGATATACAGTGTGTATTCTTTTGTGGCTAGCTTCTTTCACTCACTAATTGCTTTGTTTGTGAGATTCAGCTGTAATATTGCTTGTAGCAGATGTTTCCTTTTATTGTTGCATAGTATTCCACTTTATGAATATTGTGCAATTTATCCATTCTACTACAAACATTTAAATTGTTCTCCTTTTTAGTTACTATGAATAAAACTGTTTTGAAATTCTTATTCTTTGAGTGAGATCCAAAATAAGAGAAGGCTCTGCAACAGATCCGGGCTGCTATGCAAGCTATTCTGCTACTTAAGCCATATATATGATCCAGCAGATATAATGACGCTTGAAATCTCAGTTCCAGATAGGGATGCTATTTGGAGTCTTAGGCACAACCCATAGGCACTAGCCATTAGGATTTTTAGAGCAAATCCCTGCCATCCAACACAGATAATTACTCTCCTTTGTGAAATAGCTCTTAGCCTGTTACTTGGCTTTAATTTAGTACAGTCTGAATGCTTGATCATGGGCTACCAAGTTACCATGTGACCTGAGACGCTTATCATGAAATGGTGTTGTCTGACCCACCAAGCCATACAGTTGGGCATGCCCAACAACATTCTTTATCAAATGGAAGTATTTAACTATTGTTAATTTTATACTTGAGTTACAGGAGAAGAGTAAACATCACTCAAGATCACTCAAGAACTTTACCTCCTCTTCTGGAGAAGTTAGTGCATTTTTTGTTGTTGTTATACACAGGATAGTTAATATCATGTTAGGCAGAATTATAACTTTGTTTTTGTCTTTATTTATATGACTTAAGGAGATGAACACAAGTTCCAAGTTGACAAGGGGTGGCCTTGTGATGGTTAATTTTATGTGACTACTTGACTGAGTCATAGCGTACCCAGATATTTTGTTAACATTATTTTGTATGAGTCAGTGAGGATATTTCTGAGTGAGATTAGTGTTTGAATTGCTAGACTGAGTAAAGCAGATGATATGAGTGGGCCTCATCTAATCAGTTGGATATATGAATATCATAAAATGGCTAAGGGAAAATTTTCTCTTTTTGCCAGACTGTCTTTGATCTGGGACATCTGTCTTCTTCTACCTTCAAAGTCAGACTAGAATTTATACCATTGACTTTGCTGGTTCTCAGGCCTTTGGACTTGGACTGAAGCTACGCTATTGACTCTCTTGGGTCTCTGGCTTGCCAACTATAGATTTTGTGACTTCTTAGCCTCCATAACTGTCTATGAGCCAATTCCTCACAAAAAATCACATATATGTATATACATACATTTATATATATGTATAATATTTATATATATGTATAAACGTATATACATACATTTATAAATATAAATATAAATATATCCTTTTGGTTTTGTTTCTCTGGAGAACCCAGACTAACACAGATTTTGGTAGACAAATATACTCATTTGTCTATGCTAAGGAATGAAATTGCATGTGTTTAGCTTTCAAAGTAGATAGTTTCAAAAGGTTTTCCAAAATGACAATTTCCATTTAATAGAAAAAAGAATTTTGTTCTTTTTCTTTCTTTGGGTGTGGAGTTGAGGGGAGGGGGAGAGAGAGAGAGAGAGAGAGAGAGAGAGTTGGCCATATCTTTGTAAGTTTCACATGAAACAATGAGACTGTGTTTCTCAGATTTTCTTCTGTGTTAGGTGGAAAAGGAGGGGAGGGTTTTTTTTTTTAACTTAAGGAAAATTGCCTGAGGCAGGATATTGAGTTTTTCTCTTTCTTCCTTTTGCTTTTTCTCCTTGTTCACTTCCTCTTGGTAAAGATAGAGATTACAGCCTACAGATAGATTAAAATGAAGATGTCAGGTGAAATAATAAAACAAAACTGTAAATAACAATGATGTTTCAATACAGAATCAAACTACACAAAGAGTCAGGGTTACCTTTTCTTAGATACACTGTGGAAAAGAAGAAAAACAAGATTAGTAAAAGGCAAAAGATTTATATGATTTGAAGAGAAACCGGAGTACAAGAACAAGATTGGTAACAGAGATTAGTGAATAAATTACAAAATTATACCTCGATGTTACTTTCTCTAAAAGCTTAGAATGTACCATGTTAAATACAATGTATAGTAAAAATGAGTGTTCACTTGAGAAGAACTGTTTCTTGAGGATTCAACTTCAAAAACTATACGACAAAAGTGATAAAAGACATTACAATGTACTTTTTTTTGAATTTTTGGTTGCCTTGGAAAAGGAAAATAACTTCAGGTGACCTCTCATTAGAAACTAAGTTATCTATTATCATGATACTACAAATCACTATCTTGTTAATTATTTACGTATGTTCTTGTTCAAGGCTTAATGAGTTTGTATCATGAATATTTACATGTGGCTGTCTCTCCCAGTCATTCCAAATTTCTCTTAGGATCAGTGATATGAGCACATTGTCAATTGTGAGCTTTCAAAGGCATCTAACTATTACATAGGACTTTGGGGGGTATTCTTAATTACTTGATTCTATGCCCAAGTTAAATGGGGATCTGGCAACTACCTGCTTTGTGATCAATGCAAGCATATAAGTCAGATAATTCAAGTTCCCACTGGAAAAGCTACATAAGATACTTTGTAATGTGAACTCAGGCATGTCACTCTCCCTCTCTGGCTCTCAGCATTTTTATCTGGCAGAAGGGGAGGTTGGAGGAGATAATCTCTAAAGGCAACTGCCAGCTCTCATGGTGAATGACTTTATAATTTTCATCTGGCAATGTGATTATTTTACCAGTAAAATAATCTCAGGGACTTGAATTATTGATATTTATCAAAGGAAGCCAATCAGTTCAATTAAACAGTGAGTGACCATGATTGGGCTGACAATGTTCAAATAAATCAATAAAAAGTTGTTGAATAAATAAGTGAATGCATCAAAGAAAGCATTACAAAATCAGAGAGACAAATTTCTTTGAAAAAATATTACTACGTTAGCTCAATAAAATACTTATACTGAAAATATATACTAAAACCAAGTACCAGCAATTGTTTGAGTAACTTTCCTAAAATCTCAGATGCCATCTGATTGCAACCATCAGTGTGGTATAGTGGGAAAAGGCACCAGGTCAGATCTGATACCGCAACTTGATGCTGTCACCTGTCAGTTTTGTGACACTGGGAAAATCACATCATCTCTTTGAATCTGACTCTTTAATTATGAAGGGCAGTATTTTTTGGTGTTAAATGGATTAACGAGATTGTGAAGATAAGGTCACTTTACAAACTGAAAAGAACTATCCAAGTGTTTAATTTATTGTTGTTATTACTAACAAGCAACATGATGTGAAAGTACAGGGAAATTAGTACTTAATTAGGACTGGCAGATATCAGGGAAAGCATGAAAAAATTGACATTTGGCACAATAGCTATGTTTTCAGTTCTTTCCAATTTTTGGTATGATTCCAGCACAAATTCAGGAGCTCAACATACATTGAGTATTTATTATGTTCCAAACCCTTGCTAGGTTTTAAAGCTGTACACATACCAATATGTGATTCTTCACTGCAAAGAGATTGCAATCTTGTGGGATTCCTAAATATTTACTGAAAACACTATTTGCCAGGTACTGTTAGGTGTCAACAATATAGTGGGGGACTTGGAAAGCACTGATTTTGCCTTGAAGAGCTTACACCCAGGCATGAAAGACCTTCAAACAAACAATTCTGATACGAGGCCATAGGTGCTGTGATAAGGAACTTGTGAGTTGCTATGGGCATGCATGTGAGGGGTGCTTACTTCAGACTGGTGGGGAGAGAAGGGAGCAGTGCTCAAGAGCAGTGTAAACCAGTGCTTCTCAAAAACTGAAAAGCATGAGAATCACCTGTGGATCTTGTTAAAATGCAAGTCCTGGACAAACAGGACTGGTGTGGGGCCTGGGATTCTGTACGTCTGACAAGCTCCCGGCTGATGCTTGTGCTTCTGACTAGAGACTCACATTGAGAAGTGTGGGTATAGGAAATACAATGAGTTTAAAAATAGATCATCCATTTGACATCTGCGACATGATTTATCCTGGCTGATCTTTTTTCCTTCCTAGAGAAAACAAAACAAAATATCAAAGATTTATTTCCCTCTTATTTTCCTTCCCTTTGGATTCTCAAAGGCTCTAAAGAGGCATGCTGTCTAGGAGGACACATCTAAACCACCAAAGATTTTTAAAAACTGAGCCCACCCCAACTTCTTGGTGCTCCCTTTTCCTGAGATCACCACTATGGCGAACCGTTTAAGCAATAGATTGTTGGGGCAGTGTGTCTTTTCATATAGACATGTTGAGATTGAAAATCACTGCCAGCCTCTAACCTGGCACAGATTTATAGTGTCTTACGATCTCCACGAAATCCATTGATGGTTTTTCCTCTAAGTTTCCTGAATTTAGAATATCATCATGGAAATCATTTTCAAGGTCCTTCCTCCCTTTCTTCTTAGTACGTAAGCGTGCATGGATGAGTTGACTGTCAGGCTGGAACATACACACAGTTCTGAACTACATGGAACTCAGACAACATTATAGGGTGAACGAGGTGCTGGGCATACCTGGATACAAATGCTGGACACCTTATTCTTTCTTTGTATGATTTTAAATAAATTCCTTAATTTCTCTAAGTCCTAATGGCTCACCTTAAAAATGGGATCAATAGTACATGGCTCCGAGAGTTGGTGTCAGGATTCAGTGGGATGATGTCGGTAAAACAGCTGACAGATAATAGGTGTTCCATCAGTGTTGATGTTCTTTCTCTTTCTATGTTTAGAATATGAGAAATTTAGATTTAGTATTCTCTGTCCACTACTTTTTGAGAAAGTTTTCATCTTTATCAAACAGAAGTTCTGGAAAACATACGCTGATTCTCTTCTCCCTTGCAACCAAAAATGCGTGTACAAAAATCAAAGCAATGAGGAAAGTCAGCTAAATCTTCACAATTCAATGCTCACAATTCAAATGTTGTCAAGTAGGGTCTTTGTGTTTTCTGTGAGTGAGGACTCGTGACTGAATTCCACCCTTTATCTATAAAGATAGCTGTCCATAAAATTAGGTCACTGTTACCCAAGAATACGTCCAATGATTGGGTGATTCATGAAGAACAATAGATATTTAATGTTTAAAAAAAATTCTTTCACATGTACTCACCATCAAATTGGTATTAAATGATCAACACATAAGTGCATGTATAAAAATAACATTTATTGGATGTCGGGTAGGGGGGAGGGGGAGGGGGAAGGAGAGGACGGGTATATGTATACACAAAGAGTGTGATGCACACCTTCTGGGGGCTGGACACGCTTGAAGCTGAGACTTGGGGGGGAGGGGGGCAAGGGCAACAAACGTAACCTAAACATCTGTACCCCCATAATATGCTGAAATAAAAAAAAAAGAAAAAAAATTCTTTCCTAACAATCAGAGCTGTACTATAATAAAATGGGTTATCTCAGAAGGTAGTGGACTTTCTAACACTGAAGGGTGAAAAGATACTGAATATTGATTGTTTTTCATTCATTCATCAAACACCTAGTGGGTACCTTCTAGGTGCCAGACACTGTACTCAGTGTCAGGGAAAAAGGTTGGAATTATATACATGGTCTCATATATGGCCAGACTGAGAACTTGAAGTTCTTTAAAAAATATTCTTTAAGAATATTTATTTAGTAGGATGTGGAGAAACTTTCTATAGGTAAAACTTCTTATATTCAAAACAAAAGACTCATTATGTCTTCTGGATGTAAAATATTTTTACTTATTTGGAAACAATTATAATTTTCAGAACTAAACTACTTCATTGTGGTCGTATTAAAGAGTTTAAATAATAAAGTCACAAATCTTGTTCAACGAAACTAAGTTTGGGGATTGTAGCTGATTTTGCTGACACCAAATAGTGCTCAGGTGGTTGGTCATCTCATTAATGCAGAGTCCAGAGCTGCATGATGCAATTTATTCATGCCTTCATTTAAAACGTCTAACAGAGAGGGAGACTAAAGCTTGTAAGGAATGTTTTAAACTTCCACTCAGGAATGCCGTCTCCTTCTAAAGGAGTGGGGCCAGTTTCCATTTTGCTGGCTGTGTAAGATTAATGTGAACAAATATAATCCACTGGGTCAAATGTAATCCACTGGGTGCTGTATTTCCAGGTGCCGTATTTCCAGTTGGTTCCAGTTTTATTTTACCTATACCTTATAGATTACAGATCCCAGGAGGCTACCTGACTCACTTCTTAATGCCTCTTATTCCTAAGTAGTCCAGTGCTTTATAAAAACAGTCAGGAAAACAAATAATCACAAGCTATTGTGATAAATGTTGTCGTGATTATTTGTGCTTGGCACCTAGTCAAGGAGAAACAAAGTGAGGCTAAGGAATTATCCAGTGGTCATCAGGACTCTGTGAGAGCTGGGGTAGGTTTGAAAGGACTTCTAACAATAAATAGCAAATGTCTCAGACATTGCAAGTATGAGACAGGATGTTGTTCTATATAATTGTTGCTTTTTTGTCAATAAGATCATCTTTTGGCTATGATTTTATAGACTGTGTCTATATAGAGGGAAAGCTAGTGATGAGATTCTACAAAGGAAGTCATTTACTCCTTTTCTCCAGAGAATCTATTGATTTTTTTAAAAGGGGAGCCATATTCTGCCACTCAAGACGTAATAGCTATTTTCTCCAGGGTGTTGTTAAAGTTCAGAATAGGATTTACTTGGAATCCTTTGTCTAACAATATCTTTAATTAGACTACATGTTTCTCCTATTTTCATTTACCTAGTTTACTTGGTCTTTGATGGGCACCTAGAACAGCATAATATCCAAAATACTTAAAAGAAGGAGACTGAAGGTCTTGGAAATAAGATGTCTCTGTACAAGCTTCCCAATCATTTCGTTTTGAATCAGTCAAGAAAACAGTTACTGAGCATTTGTAATGAGCCTTGAATTATGCCCAGTGCAACAGGAGATTCTCTCTCATCCTAATCTCACTTCGCCTCCTCCAGGCCTCTCTCAGCAAAAGGCACCTTTACTATACAGTTGCCTAATCAAGAAATCCAGGGTCCACCCTGAACTTTTCCCCTTTCTTATCTTCTGTATTAAAGTAAGCAAGTATTGCTGATTGGTCTACTGTGATCACTTTTGTTAATTAAGACCGAACTGCCTTTGGCCAGGCGTGGTGGCTCATACCTGTAATCCTAGCACCCTGGGAGGCCGAGGCAGGAGGAACACTTGAGGTCAGGCGTTTGAGACCAGCCTGAGCAAAAACGAGACCGAGTCTCTACTAAAAATACAAAAAATCAGCCAGCTGATGAAAAATAGGAACAATTAGCTGGGCATGGTGGTATGTGCTTGTAGTCCCAGCTACTTGGGAGGCCGAGGCAGGAGGATCGCTTGAGCCCAGGAGTTTGAGGTTGCTGTGAGCTAGGCTGACACCACGGCACTCTAGCTCAGGGAACAGAGTGAGACTCTGTCTCAAAAAAAAAACAAAGACTGAACTATCCTTGTGTAGGTACCGTATGGTAAATCAATCATTTTTTACTAAAATTACTTTTTAAAATTATAATAGTTTCAAACATGCAAAAAATTATAGTGTAATATAACAAAAATCTCTATACTCCCCACTCTATTATTAACAGATCTTAATATATTTTAGACATGCTTCAGACTTTGTTAAAAAAAATAAAACATAAACATAGTTAAAATACCTTCTGATATCTCTCTCCATTTCCTTTTCCCTTCTTCATTAGATACTGTAAGTCATGCATTGTTGTGTATTCTTCCGATTTATGCTTTTTAAAATACTTATTACACATGCATATATTTATGAATAGCATTTAATATTCTGTGTATTAAAATATACAAATATGGTATTACACTGTATATCTCATCTTACAATTACAACTTATATTTTTCTTTTATCTTTATGTTTTATTCTTTATGAAATTCTTTATTCTTTAATCTTTATTATTATGGCTCATTCTAACCTCCACTTTGTCTATCTGTAAACTCCTGGTTCAACAGCAAGAAACCTAACTCTTACCTTTGGCGTCCATTTACTTAATTGTTCAATTTCAGTATATAGACAGTCCCTAACTTAGGATGGTTCAACTTATATTTTTTTTTTGACTTTATGATGTTACAAAAATAATACACATTCAGTAGAAATTGCAGTTCAAATTTTTGAGTTTTGTTTTTTCCCAGGCTAGCAATAGCTGTATTAAACGTATTTTCGACTTACGGTATTTTCAACTTACAATGGGTTTATAAGGACATTAATAATAACAGAACTATTAACTTGCATCCTGGTAGAAACAACTTTATCAACTAGAGTGCAGTATTTATGTATATAGTTCATTTTGTCTTTAGTTTCAGAGATTACATTCAGTTCCAAAATTATTTGAGTCAGAATTTTCCTCTGACCACCACTTACCTGATGTTTCCTTTTAATAGTTAGAATTTTTTATCACATCTGCCTTCTTTTGGAGTTTGCCCTGACCACCTAAACAATTTTTAAAATTTGCATACATAAAGGTTTACTCTTTTTGCTGTAAATTTCTACGGGTTTTGACAAATACATAATATCATGCATCCACCATTGCTGTAGCGTACAGAATGGCTTCACTGCCCTGCAAAACCTCCGTGCTCCACCTATTCAGCCCTCTCCTCAAACTACTGGCCTTTTTGTTGGTACTGTAGTTTTTACTTTTCCAAAATGTCATATAATTGAATCATGTAGAATGTAGCCTTTTTAGATTGGCTTTTTTAACTTAGATATTTTACTTTAAGATTTGTCCACATCTTTTTGTGGTTAAATAGCTTATTCATTTTTATCCCTGAATAATATTTCATTGTATGTATGTATTACTGTTTGTTTAACCTTTCACCTACTGAAAGATTTCTTGGTTGCTTCTAGTTTTTGGAAATTATACATAAGACTGTTATAACATTCGCATTCATGTTTTTCTGTGGACGTAAGTTTTAAAACCAGCTGGGTAAATACCTAGGGGCATGATTGCTAGATCATATGGTAACGCTGTATTCAGCTTTATGAGAAACTGCAAAACTAGCTTCCAATATGGCTGTACCATTTTGCATTTCCCCTAGCTGTGAGTGAGAGTTCCTGTAGCTCTGCATGTTTCTCAGCATTTAATATTGTCAGGTTTTTCGATTTTAGCCATTATAATAGGTATGAAGTGGTATCTCATGATTGTTTTAATTTGCAATTCCCTTATGCCAAATGGTGTTGAGTATCTTTTCATATGCTTATTTGCCATCTGTCTATTTTTTTTTGTTTTTTTTTTTGGTGAGCCGTGTGCTCATAACTTTTGCCATTTTTTAGATCGGGTTAATGGCATTCCTATTGTTGAGTTTTAAGAATTTTTTTTGGTATATTTGGGATATAAGTTCTTTATAAAGTAGATGTTTTGCAAATTTTTTTTCTAGTCTGTATCTTGTCTTTTCATTCTTAACAGTGTCTTTGGTAAAATAAACATTTTTAATTTTAATAAATTCCAGGTTGTCAATTTTTTTCTTTCATGATTATGCTTTTGATATTATACCCAAAATTCATTGCCAAATCCACAGTCACTTAGATTTTCTCCTGTATTTCCTTCTAGAAGTTATGTAGTTTTGCATTTCACATTTAGGTCTATGGTCCATTTTGAGTTAATTATTTTGAAAGATGAAATGCATGTGTCTAAGTTGGTTTTTTTTTTACCACAATGTTCGTTTGTTCTACCACCATTTTTTTTGAAAAGACTATCTTCTCTCCATTCAATTGCCAAATACTGTAAATTTCCCTTTAAGCACTGCCTTTACTGCATCATACATATTTTGATAAATTATGTTTTTATTTTTACCTATTACTTCAAAAATTTATTTTTTTTAATTTCAGAATATTGCAGGGATACAAACATTTTGGTTACATAATTTGCTTTTGTACCATTTGAGTCAAAGTTATAAGTGCGCCTATCCCCCAGACAGTGTGCATTGTACCCATTAGGTGTGAATTTATCCGTCCCCTTCTCCCCACTCCCCTGAGACGTCTTCCTTGACTCAAGTGTTACTTTGCAATATGTTATTTAATCATCAAATATCTGAGGATTTTCCAGCATCTTGTATGTTCTGCTGTTATTGGATAAACTATTCTACAAATGTCACTTAGATCAAGTTGATTGGTAACGCACTTTAGGTCAAATATATCCTTCCTGATTTTCTGCTTCCCTGATCTGCCAATGAATGTAAGAGGCGTATTGAAGTTTCCAACAATATTAGTTGATTTGTCTATACTTCATCATATTTCTATCAGTTTTTGCTTTATATATTTTGATGCTCTGTTATTAGGTGCAAACACGTTTGAGATTGTTATGTTTTCTTGGAAACTGACCCCTTTATCCTTATTAAAATATACCTCTTCATTCCTAATAATTTTCCTTTCTCTGAAGTCTGTTTTGTCTGAAATTAATGTAACTAGTAAGGCTTTCTTTTAATTAATATTGATAAATGTTAACATGGTATATTTTTCTCCATCTCTTTACTTTTAAATAATCTTTGTCATTATATTTGAAGTGGATTTTTCTTAGACAACATATAGTTGAATCTTGCTTTATTAATCCATTTTGACAATTTCTGTCTTTTAATTTGTGTATTTAGTGCATTCTTAAAGTGATTATTAATATTCTTGAATTAATATCTATCAGGTTTGTAACTGCTTCTATTTGTTACATTTGTTCTTTATCCCTCCCCCCTCTGTGGAACACTGGCTTTAGCTGAACATTTTATATTTTTTCACATCTTTAAGTGTTTGAATTCTACTTCTTTTTAAATTTTTGAAGTGGATTCTCTAGAGTTTGCAATATATTGATGACTAATCTAAGTCCATTTGCAAATAACTTTATATGACTTCCCAAGTAATACAGGTTCCTTATATGCAGAAAAGTTCCCGATTAAGAATAATTATATTCTTATTCTTATTATATTATTCCCTTCTTACATTATACTGAACTCTTCATTCCTTAAATGAGTCACATTTTCACTCTCTCACCTCTGTGTCTTTAAGTCTGCTTGTACTTCTATATGAAATGGCTTCTTCTTCCTTTTTGCTTCACTAAATTCTTACTTGAAACCATAGGGTTTTGCTTATATATTGCTTTTTCATAAAGTCATTGCAGGTCTCCCTAGCCCGTAATAGTTTCTCCTTTTCTTTGCTATCGTAATTATTGCTATCAAAGCACCTATCAGTCTGCATTGATATTGTTTGTTTATCTATTCCTCTTCTCTGCTAGACCTTCAGGTCTTTGAATGTGGGAACTGTGCCTAGTTCCCCTTGTATTTCTGACATTTATTATAGTGCTTGGGACATAATAGACATTCATAAGATATTAGTTGATTGAATTATTTTATGAATGGTTCCTGCACCTAAGAGGTTAGAGAAAAGTTGAGAAGACAAATGTGATTCAACTGGATCAATCAAAGAACAATTGAACTTGAGCTTGTGTGATAGTAACTATACAAAGAGAATTAAAAGAAGCTGAGGTTTACTCTGAGGTTAGTAACAGCATGAATATAAAGGGGCTAAACTTGAGTGAGAGATTTTAGCATAATTGGTAGGTTTAAAGTAACTGAAAATCTGGGTTATGGCAGCAACTTGAAAACAAAAAGGAAGGGGAGGAATGTAGCAGCATTTTACAATAAGAAATAGCTGGACCTAATGACAGATTTATTTTAGTAAAAAAGAAAAAGGATAAAGATAATTCATAATAGTACAGACAACAAGTGCTTGCTTAGATGCTATCAAACATATACTTTTCACATTGTTGGTGGGAGTATAAATGGCTCCAAACTTTCTATAAAGTACTTGGACATTATTTCTCAAAAGCCTTCCCATCTAATACCATTTGACTCACTATTTCTATTTCATGTATTCCAAGGAAATAATCATGAATAGAAATAAATATTTATGCACAAATATCTGCATTATTTACGAGAGCAAGAAACTGGAAACCACCTAAAAATCCAGTGCGATGAAAATGATTATGTAAATTATGATATACGTTCATGTGAAGAAATACAATGTAATCATTAACAATTACATTTGTAATGTTTGTTAATGATAATGAAAGTACTTATAGCATTAAGTAATGAAGGTAGCTTATAAAATTATATTATCTTCATTGTGTAGAGACAGATGCTTAGTACAAAGCTGAACCAAAATACATTTAAAATATTAATGATAGTTGCTTCTGGGTTTAAAGAAGTGATTTTCTTCCTTGCTTTGCTGAAGATGTCTAAAATTTTCAAATTTTTTTTTACTTTCAGTATAGTACAATAACTCAGAAGGGATTTTAAAATTATTTTTAATAGGGTATTTTGTAAGTAGAGACAGTTTTATGCCCAAATCCAAATGCCACTTCCTCCATAAGATCTCCCCAAATTTTCTAAATTAAAAAAAAAATAACCCCCTACTTGTACATTTTTATTTATTTATTAATTTGTCTATCCAGAAGTCTGTATGCCATATGCTATGCTTGAAACAGGCAACATATTATATATTCTCTGCCCTAAAGGAGCCCTGGGCTTGTGAAACAGGTAAGCACATAATTAATGGAGTGATTAAAAAAACATTTACAGCACCCAATGAATGTATTTATACAGTGGCTTGGGAACACAAAAGAAGGAGTGACTACTTTGCTTTTCTGCGAGGACAACATTTTTGAGTTGACTTCTAAAAGCTTTCAATGGTAGTCTCCTGTTAAAGAATCAGACATGAGAAGGTAGGGACTTATAATCATGGGTAACAGGGGATGTGAAGTTTCCAGTAAGTTTTTGTGTGGATTGAAGGTAAACGATAACTGAGAAGAAATTAGCCTAAATCGATTAGGGTAGGTGATTTATGGACTTCCCTGTCATACCATGATGCTTGGACTTTATAACTTTGTACTGTGTCAGGGAACCATTAAAGATTTGATTTAGTAGGGAATTGATAGGACCACTTTCTTATTGTTTAAGGTCAGTTTTCCCTTTAGCCAATCCAGGGTCTGGCATACAACTTCTCTGACAGAGCTGGTGCTCAACAAATGGTGGTAGCAGAGGATTCTGAAAGTGGTCACGGGCGAGTTGTGTCTGAGGTGGACAGAATAGACCTTTCTTAGGTATTTAGAAATTGGAAACCAAAACCCAGATGACAGTTTCAAGCAGCAGCTCTCAACATTTTTTTTTCATTATGGACCTCCTAAGGAGACTTTTCAGACGCTTTTTATTCATAATCACCCCCAAAGAATTTTAATACCACAGAGATACTGTGTATTTATCTATAAACTTTATATGCTTTAAGCATAAAAAGATAAGATTTTTTCACCTATTACTTTAAGATCAATGTTTGTCCATTTGGTGATGATGTGATCCCCACTGAGAGTACATGAGTTAGAGTCTTTAAAAAATTAATTATGGTAAAATATATGATGTAAAATTTACCATCTTAACCATTTTAAGCGTACATTTCAGTAGTTTTAAGCATATTCACATTGTTGTGTCATCAATCTTCAGAACGATTGATCTTGCAAACTGAAACTCTGTACCCATTAAACAAGAACTCCCCATTCCCTCCTGTCCTAGCCCCAGCGTCTGGTGATCACCATTCTACTTTCTGTCTCTGTGAATTTAACTACTTTATGTACTTCAAATCAGTAAAATCATACCATATTTGTCTTTTTGTTGCTGGGTTATTTCACTTAGTAATATGTCCTCAAGGTTTATCCATGTTGTGGCATATATCAGAATTTCCTTCCTTTTTAAGGTTAAATAATATTCCATTCCAAGTAGATACCACGTTTTTATCTATTCATTCATTAATGGATACTTGGTTGCTTTTATCTTTTGAATATGCTGAATAATGCTGCTATGAACATAAATATGCAAGTATCTCTTCAAGACCCTGCTGTCAATTATTTGAGATTTATACTCAGAAGTGGAATTGCTAGATTATGTGGCCATTCTATTTTTAACTTTTTGAAGAACTTCTACACTGTTTTCCATAGTGACTGTACCATTTTGTATTCCCACCAACAGTACATAAGGGTTGCAGTTTCTCTACATCCTCACCAACACTCCTTCCTCCCTCCCTCCCTCTTCCCTCCTTCCTTCCTTCCTTCCTTCCTTCCTTCCTTCCTTCCTACCTTCCTTCCTTCCTTCCTTTCATCTTTCCTTAATAGTAGCCACCCTATTGCATGTGAAGTGATATCTCATTATGGTTTTCATGTGCATTTCTCCAATTAGTGATGTTGAACATCTTTCCACGTGGTTGTTTGTCTTTTGTGGAGAAAGGTCTATTCACATCCTTTGCACATTTTTAATAGAGTTATTTGTGAATTTTTTAAATGAGTTTTACTTTTTCTTTATATTCTGGACAATAACCTCCTATCACATATGTGATTTACAATTTTTTTCCGATTTCATAGGTTGCCTTTCACTTTATTGACTAAGTCTTTTGATGGGATTAGTGCTTTTAAAAATTTTCTTGATGTTTAGTTTTTCCATGGCCTTTGAAATTCTTTCCTTGTTTATTCTTCACATGGGAACTCAGAGGTTGGAACCAGGACTGCATTAGGACTGCATAGGCCTGGGCAGACGTTGAGATCCAGCCTACCTGGGATTTGGGTTGTGGTGTCCTAAGAGTGTCCTAGATGCAGGATCCTCCGGATTTCTACATCATTCATGGAAATGTGGATAAGTCAGGTCATTTAGCCCAAGCAGAGCATGACAGGAAGGGTAAGTCACACCACTAGACAGAGACAAGACAGGAAAAGAGACAAGGAGATGAGAGGCAGAAATGCCTGGACTGAGAACAGACAGTCCCTTCTGAATATTCTTTTTTCCCCTACTCCATTCATTAATGCCATGGGCTGTTAACTGTTAGCACCAGGTCGTTTCTACCTTGTCTACACAATGAAGTTGTCACCCTGTCTGTCTCACTGGTGTTTTCTAGTCAGACATCCAAATAATTTACCTGAGGTTTCCCTTTTCTCTAGAGATTTTGGTGATGGCCAAACATTTGGAGATGTGGTTTCTAGTAGACACAGCCCCCATCAAAGTCCAGCCAGGAACTTAATACCTCTCAGGAAGTGAGAAGGTCTTGCCTTCACTCTCAATTTATGTATCAACCCATCACCTTATGTGAAGATTAAACTTATTGTAATAGGAAGAAAAAAAATCTTCTCTGTTATTCCTATGAGAGAGAGGTAATGCATTTAAAAATCTTTCTGATGCCATGACCATAGATTAATGCTTATGTAATCCAGTTTGTTATCTGTCTGCTACGTCTCCTTGTGTCTAGGATAAGTCAATAGAGCTTCACTTCTCTAATTGAAATCAGTGTGCTGATGGAGTCTGTCTGTGAAAATGAAAGGTGGCTGCCATAATCTGCTGGGAGTTGAATTAATCCTCCGGGAGTGAGGCTGACCTAATTATACACTCAGAAATACTGGGCTGGGGCTTGCTTTCACTTCTATGGAATATAGCCGTGGGAAGGAGGCCAACATGCCATTTGGCTGGTCTTTTCTTGAATTGTCTTAAACTCACCTGTCATTGTGAGGCCTTTTCATTTGAAAGTGGTATTTCTTATGTTTTTCACCTTTTTGTTTGAAAGTATTCTTAAATGAAAAGGTCAATTTTCCAGTAACATATTAAACTATTCTTGCCCTATGTTTTTCAAACTAAGATATCATATATGTGTGTGTGTGTGTTTGTATATTATGCTTTTGATACTGAAAAGTAATTCTGCTCACAGAGATTATTAGGAGAAACACAAAGTTTAAATCCTATCAGAAATCATCTTGACTCAACCGATTATTGCAACAACAACAATAATAATAGATCATTGAGTACATACCATGACTCAGACCCTTTCCTAACCATGTTGTAAATATGAGATCTGTCTGGAAATTATCCAGCCATTGTTAATACAATGAGAACAGTTCGTGCAACATCGATGTAACCTGGCAGCCAAGGAGAGTGGACTGTAATGCTTATGCGTGAATAATGACAACTTCACTGTACTAGTCAGTGGAGCACTAGACGCAGTTGAGTGAGCATGTGTACTGTGTGGCTGTCGCATTCAAAATGACTGAGAAGTAGAGCAACAAATCTGCATCAAATTTTTGTGTTAAGCTTGAATATTCCTCCACAGAAACTATTCGGATGACTAGAAGGCTTTCAGGGAAGGTGCAATGAGTGCAGCGCAAATACAAATGTAGAACAAATGCTTCAAAGATGGTCGAGACTCTGTTGAAAGTGATCCACGTTCTGGAAGGCCTGCAACAAGCAGAACACCTGAAAATGTTGAATGTGTATGGGTTAGGTTAACAGATACTGGGAGAACTATGTGAGGTGCCTACTTTGAAGGGGACTGAGACATCATTGTCCTGTGTACAATGTTTCTCATATCTTGTATCTTCTTCAATAAATGAATCTATTTTTCATATTATATGGCTGGGTACTTTCTGGACAGATCTCATATATTTTCATTTTATACCCACAGCAGTCTTTTAAATAATGTTAATATTCCTTCTCTCTATATTTTTTTTAAAAACCCAAAACCCAAAGAGTTTAAGAATCTCCTCATTGTCACACAGCAAATAAATCTCAGATGCAAGATTGAAACTAAGGCAGTACAACTCCAGAACTAAGTTGCTATATGAAATACAGGGTTCCCAATTAAAATTAAATTTTAGATAAACAATTAAAATTTTTATATGTTACAAATATTAGATACTAAACACTAAAAAATTATTTATTGTTTAGCAAAAATTCAAATTTAAATGAGTGTCCCAGGCCGGGCGTGGTGGCTCACGCCTGTAATCCTAGCTCTCTGGGAGGCCGAGGCGGGCGGATTGTTTGAGCTCAGGAGTTCGAAACCAGCCTGAGCAAGAGCGAGACCCCGTCTCTACTAAAATTGGAAAGAAATTAATTG
>CAUYSK010008523.1:0-36062 GCA_963575035.1 Avahi laniger
ACCCTGTCTCTACTAAAAAAATAGAAAGAAATTAGCTGGACAACTAAAAATATATATATATATATATATATATATAAATTAGCCGAGCATGGTGGCGCATGCCTGTAGTCCCAGCTACTCGGGAGGCTGAGGCAGAAGGATTGCTTGAGCCCAGGATTGTGAGGCTGCTGTGAGCTAGGCTGACGCCACGGCACTCTAGCCCAGGCAAAAAAGTGAGACTCTGTCTCAAAAAAAAAAAAAGTTTTACTTAAAAGCTTTACTTTTGCATCTATCTTTTTTTTTTTTTTTTTGAGACAAGGGTCTTGCTATGTTGCCCAGGCTGGTCACGAACTCCTGGGCTCAAGTGATCTGCCCAACTCAGCCTCCTGAATAGCTGGGATTACAGGTGCACACCACTGCATCTGGCTTCTTTTCTTCTATTTCAACACTTCTTGGTAGTTCTAGGCGTTTTATTATTTTGCTCATACATAGATATCTGTCAGATCTCATGATTTTGTCACTTCCGCTTTACTAGCGTCTTTACATTATGAAGCGAAATGATTTGCTAGAAATTGTCACTTTTCCTGCTCACTGTCTATGGTGATATCTGTGAAATGTTTTTTTCCCATTGACTTGGGAGATAATACGAACTGTCCGGCAGATCCCAGAGGAGGGTGGTCAGACTTTAGTTGTCACTAGTGGCAATAATTTATTAATAGGATCTCAAATGATCAGGACACACAAATAGAGATGATGTGGGATCATGCTAGAAGATTATCCAGAGTATAACAGTTCTCCAGTACATATACTGATGGTATGAGAAGTCTTACTGAAGATTCAGTAAATCTAAAATAGAGAATAAGTCAGTATGTGTGCTTCTGGGATAGATATGAAGGAGAGGACGTAAATTACTTTGTTAATTCACCTGACTTTGCTAACTATGTAGGTTGTAGTTTGTGGGTGATAGTCTTGCTTTTAAATTGGTAAAGTTTAGAAAACAGCAATGAGCAGTCTGCCTTACAGCTAGGTATAGTGGGACTGTGGGCAGCCTTCTGAAGTGTAAGTGGTCGTCGTTTAGAGTACGGGTTCTCAACCGGGAGTGATTTTGCCCACCAGGAGACATCTGACATTTGCAGCTATTTTTGGCTGTCATAACTGCAGGGGTGGGGATACTACCGGCATCTAATGGGTAGAGACCAGGGATGCTGTTAAATATCCTGCAGTGCACCAGAAAGCCACCCATCACAGAGACCCAAAATGCGAATAGTCTAACGTATTATAGCAACCTATAAAGTTCTATTTATATGTTTTCTTGTTCACTATCTATTGAGCTTACATGTTTGCCACCTTGTTCCTAAAGAATGGCCAATTTTTAGTAAAAATTTAATGATTGAGAGTGTACGAAATCTTAATTGTTTCTAACAACTTACATGTGCCTGTAGTAGCTTCACACATACAAGATCATTTTTTTTTTCTGTGCTGCTTACCTATTTGCAGTTTTTATACAATATGCATTTCACCCGTCTTTTAGAAAAATTTCCTTGTACTGCTTTAGGATAAACAGTTTGATGTTTGGCTGTTTCCTTCAGATTTCTTAGTAATGCGGTATTGGGTATCAGTTTTAAAGAGATATCTGATTGTAGACTTTATAATGGGATCAAAGATGACGAAATGTCATACTTTATAGTGCATAACTAGGAGAGGGAGAGATAGGAAGTAGTAGAGAAAAAGGTAGTAGAATTTGCACAGCAGTATTTACCAAAAGGTAATAAAAATCTCCATTACATGGCATGAGCCAGATCATTAGAAACTAGCACAGACTATGCATGTAGATGCTTAATAGAAATACCACACAATTTTTATTAGAAACAGAATAATTCTGTGATACTGACTTGACTAAAATTTAAAGAATATTATACTCATTATTTGTGGGATATTATGAATAACGTGAGCTTTCTTATTAATTGCACGTAAATATACTATAAATAAAACCTTCAATCTACAACTTTGAAAGAGTTCCCTAAACAGCAATTAATTATGCACTTCAGCACTCCTGTGAGCAAAATAAATTGTTGCTGTCTCTCAAGGAGTGCATATATTTCCATGAAATGCTTTGAATACAAGTTTTCCACATGAAATAATGTCTCAGTAGGGAATGCATACTAATCCATCTCTGTTGACCATGTTCATGAACTAACTGATATGGACCATAATCAAGGCTTGCCCAGTGATAGTTTATACCAGTGATAGCCAAACTGCCTATGAAAATATACACCACCTCTTAGGGGCTCGTTCCAACATATTTGAGGCATAATAAGGTAGTATTCTTCAGCTGATAGAATGGAAGATTTCAGTGTCTTTGAAGTGTAAATTAATATTTGTATTAGTTTGCGCTCCTTCTGTTTCAAGTGACAGAGAACTCAACTCAGACTGTCCTGGGCCCAGAAAGAGAATTTATTAGCTCACATAATTAAAGAGGCTGGTGGCTGCTTTAGCTGTGGCTGTGGACACTCAAACGATGTCTTCTCTCGTCTCCTCACTTTACTTTCACAGTTTTGGCTTCATTTTCAGGCTTAGTTTGATAGCCCGTTATAGGTCCAAGCGTCCAGTCTCTCAAGTTGCAGAACATAGAGGGGGAAACCTGCCAAGTCTTGTTAGACCACATTATCTTTGACTGGGTCACATCTCTGACTCTGAGTTGGTCACTCTGGGCAGCAGATTGTAATGGTCTGGCTTGAGCCACATGCTCAACCTGGATTTGGGTGTGGATTTAACACCATTTATAGGCTGAGAGTGCAAGAGGGGAGTTCCTCTGAAGAAAATTAAGTTATGTACAAAATAAATCTTTGTCTTAACTCTATTTCTTTTCCGGAAGCACTGCTGTAACCATCTTTTGCACTTATAATTCTATAAATGTAAAAATCAATACCTTTTCATTTTATATAAGTGGTAGTATCTTATGTGTGTTTTTTCCTTTGTTTTTGTCATTGACCAATATATTTAATATCCCCTGCTTGTGAAGAGCTTCAAGGAGATCTCGTAACTTCTCTTTTAAATAACAGAAATATCCTAAACAGGCAGAAAATACTTGTGGGTAGATTAAGTGTTTTTAAGTAAGAAATATTTATGAAAGCATCTGTTGTTTTAGAGCTTCTTGGCTAAGTATGAAATATGGCTTTATATCAGTATTATCCCTAGTGACACATTGGTTAAAAACATATATCTTCAAATGAAAATGGATTAAAGACTTAAATGTGAGACCTGAAACTGTAAAACTCCTAAAATAAAACATAGGGAAAAAGCTTCATGACATTGGCCTTGGCAGTGATTTCATGGGTATGACACAAAAGGCAAAGACAACAAAAGCAAAAATAGACAAGTGAGACTACACCAAATTTAAATGCTTCTGAACAGCAAAGGAAACAATCAACAGAGTGGAAAGGTAACCGATAGAATGGGAGAAATAATCTCCTAACCATATACATGATAAGGAGTTAATTTCTAAAAATATATGAGGAACGCCTACAACTTAATAGCAAAAAACCTAATAATCCAATTTAAAAATGGGCAAAGAACTTAATTTAAGATGTGCAACATGATGTTTTGATACATACATATAATGAAATGATTACAGGTAACCAATTGAACATGTCCATTATCTCATCTAATTTTTTTCTGGCAAGCACATCTAAAGTCTGCTATCTTAGAAAATGGGTAAAGGCCTTGAATATACATTTCTCCACAGAAGACGTACAAATGGCTAATAAGTATGTGAAAATATGTGCAATGCCACTAATCATCAGGGAATGCGAATGAAAACAATAATGAGATGTCACCTCGTATTTGTTATGATGGCTATAATCAAAAAGTCAAAAGACAATGTGTTGTTGAGGATGTGGAGAAATTGGAACCCTAGTGTATTAGTGGGAATGAAAAATCCTTGGTTGGTTTTTGCTGTGAAAAACAGTAGGGAGGTTCCTCAACAAGCTAAAAATGAAACTACTACATGATCCTGCAATCCTACTTCTCGGTATTTACTCAAAAGAATTGAAATCAGGATCTCAAAGGCATATTAGCATTTGCATGTTCATTGCAGCAATATACATAATGGCCAAGATGAGGAAACAACCTAAATGTCCATCAACTGATGAATGGATAAAGAAAATGAGGAATATACATATACTGAAATGTTATTCAGCCTTAAAAAAGGGGGAAATCCTGTAACATGTAACAATGTAGGTGAACTCAGGAAACGTTATGCTAACTAAAATAAGCCAGTCATAGAAAGATGAATACAGCATGATTCCAGTAATACGAGGTATTTAAAATAGAGGAGCACATGGGATCAGAGAGTAGAATGGTGGTTGCCAAGGACTAGTGGGGGGGGATGGGGAATTGCTATTCAATGGGTATAAAGTTTCATTTATGCCAGATGAATAAATTCTAGAGATCTTTTGTACAATGTTGTGCATAGGGTTATAAAACAATGTTTTATTATACACTTAAACATTTAAGAGGGTAGATCTGATGTTGTGTTCTTAGCACAATAAAATTAAAATAAAAAAAAAAACCAAAGCACTCACTTATCTTTTGTAGTGCCTGATAGTGATATCTATGTAGTTATCTACATACACTATGTAGTTTTGTATGTATTTACATATTTAACAAGTGATTACCACTTCCTTATTAATGTGCAACTCCAGTGGGCTGTTTCTGAAGCTTTTCTAGAAGGAATATACTTTATTTTCTACCAGTAGACCAACTCTTATGGGTCTCAGAGGTAGCATAAGAATAGAAGTTGGGGATTAAGTGGTTGACTGTTGTTTCTCAGCCTTGGGAGAGAATCCTAGCTCAAACCACGAATATTGACAGACTAGGCTGATTTCAGGTACATGAAGACTAATTAAATCTTTGTAGTACTAGGGGACAAGGACCTATGTTAAGAATACACAGGATTTGGGTAAGTGGAGTTATTTAGCCCCCCTGGGACTCAGTAACACATCTTCTAAATAAGATTCTGGACTTTCTCTGTCCTCTAGTCTAGTTCAACTGTAGGCACCTTCAACTCAATCTTGACAGAGCCTGACAAAATATTTGATTCCTTCCGCTAATAAGGAGTTGGATCTGGAATAATTCTTTCTGCCTTAGATCTATAAGTTTATTTTTTCCTTTTAGTTATTATTGTTGGTCTTAAAATTATAATTATGATATAATTCATATTCCTTGTAAAATTAATAGCACAATGATTAACATAAAGAGTGAAAAAAAAATCTTTGCCATGATCCTATTATGCCCATTCCTCATAAGTAATCACTGTTAAATATTAATAGTTTGGTATGTAGAATATAGAGGTGATCTTGTGTTTGAATTAACAAACTAATAAGACATGATAGGCTTCACCAAACACCGCGTTCACTTACCTTTAAGGAAGGGTACAAGGCAGGTAATAAGGCTTAGTTGAAAACAAAAGTAGTGAGGTCTGGTCATTTACCAGGAGTGGCTTTCAAATATTTCAGCCCAGCCACTTTACATTTGGGATGCACTTTGCCAGAGAAGCCACTGATTCTGGGGACCTCTTAGTTTTTACCCCTTGCTAGTTGTTGTGAGTTTCCTCAAGGTTACAAAACTAGTGCGAATTTTCTAGTGCAGGTGCGTCTTATCAGTGCTGATTGCTGGATACTTGATCCACAATCTTGACATAAAAACCTTGACCGTATTCTTAGTGTTCTTGGACTTGGTGTAATTCTATACATTCACTGAGTTGCTATTACATGAAAGATTTGACCAAGGGTCATTTAGGCTTTTTAAATAATAATATATCTCATAATAGATAATATATGAATACACATAAGAGCTACCTTTTTTTGATAGTTACATAATGGGGCCATGATATATTTTACCAGTATTTGCCTGGTGGCCATGTAAGTTTGCTACTACTTTTCATGATTACACATAATGTCACAACATATATCTTTGTACGTATTTCCTTGTAATTTGGGGCAAGTATTTATGTAGAATACATAGAATTTCTGGATCAAAGGGTATACACATTTAACATTTTCATAAATATGACAGACTGTTCCTCGAAGTTATGTTTCATCAACAGCATGTGAGAGGATGTTTCCTGGTGCACTTTCTTTCTAGTTGTATCTGTATTGCCTCTCTCTAGTCCCTCAATTTGGTTTTTCTGAATTTGGTAGGATATACACAATAATCTTGATAACACATTAGAATCAGAATACTTGGGATTAGCTCAAAGTCATAGGACTAAGTGGCTGATCTAGACTAGAATGGGAATCTTCTTATGTTTGGTGTTCTTACAGTTAACTAAAAGTGCAGAATTTTTCTTTGATTTTATTTTGTTTTTTCTTCTACCTTAATACTTGCAATTAATTAAATAGTCTACTTCTCAGAAAGTCCAATTATTTCTACTCAACTTCAGTCAACAGAAATTTTTGAAATAGGGAACTAACCTCTAATTGTGACTGGAGCTCTTTACTGTATGTCAGTAACATTAACTTATATAAAGCTAAGTTAAAAAATTGTTAGTTTAAAATGTATTTAATGTACTTACTGGTGCTGCTGAAATATAAAGTTGCTGTAAAGATTTTTTAATGTATTTTAGTCTTCAGCTGTTTATCAGCTTGATGCTTAGTAAGTAATTGCTCAACCATTGAAATTATAGTGTTTAACAAATCTGCAAAAATTTTTGCTGCATAAGCCAATGGAATTTTTACATTAAAAGATAACTCATGCTGTAAGTTCTATTCATTAAAGCTTGGGACAACTTAAATGATGATCGAGTGAACATATTTTTGAGGAAGATTCATTATGATTTATCAGAAGTATATTGAGAGCCCTCTACTTCACATTCCTCTAGTTGTTCACCTTCATTAACAGTGATATTTATTTACACATTTTTTAAATTGCCATGGCCAATATTTACTAGATGCTTGAAATATTTTATTTGCCAAATCCAGTTTTATTTATGTACATGAAAATACTTGAAACTGGAGAAAACATTTTTATTAAAATAAAATTTAAAAGAGGTAGAATATTTTCTTTTGGTCATGTTTTATTGAAAACAAAATAGTTTTAGGGACAAACTAGAACATGATTTTCCTTTTAGTTGGATCGAATCCCTATGCCCATTTACATGTACTGAGAAAATAGTCTATAAATTTCATCGTGGTTATTTTAGCTCCCTTTGGCATTTAAAACAGGAATAGATGTGGACAAATTTACTTCCTGTGATCTAGATATTTCTCTTAAACTACTCTAAAAATATCAATAAAGATAGATGTCAGAAATAACAGGCACTAGAAAAAGTTCTTCAATTGTAAAAGTAACAGTGATCTTAGGTGCACCTGATTTACTAATAAGCAATTTTATAGATTTTTCTATCAAAATTCATCTCTTCTTTCCTTGTTTTCCCATTGCATTGTGGTGCCTGTAATATAGCACTCATCACAGTCCACAGTGCATTACATAGATATTTGCTTTCGTTTTTGCATTTTTTCCAGTATAAAGTGAGCCTGGAGAACTGGATCTGTTTATTATTCATCTCTCTATTTTATTTAGAGCCTGGTACATAATAGGTATAAATGTTGAATTCAACTGATCTTTGCAGAATAATATAATGTGAAAAATTGACAAGTCATTTTATTTGATAATCCTTGGCCACCAAAACCTACTGTTTCTTAGGTTTTCATGATATTTCAGTGAATCATTTTTATGTAAAAAGATTCCATAAACTTGTTAATTTTGTTTACAGGGAATTGTTTTATATACTCTGAGGATAATTACTGATAGTTTACCATCTGTTTCTATTAATCAGTCTTTTCAATGTCCCTAATCATTTGTTTTATGCTATATTTTATATGTGAGATGAGCTCTCTCTTTTAACTTTTGATGGTTTTGATATTTAGAAAATGTGTAATATATTCTGTGATCTTCTGCAAATTATGTTTGTGGCATAATTTGAATCTGAGTTTTACTCCTTATAAGGAAATGTGTGCTGTGGGTAATTGGTAAAATGAGATGTCCCTTTTAGATGTCTTTGCAAAAATGCTTAGGCTTTTCTTTTCTTGGAATGTAGGCTTTTTAGATTTTTTTTTCATTCTAACAAAAATGGAGGAAGAGAGCTAGTGCTTATTGAATGCTCACCATGTTCCAGCATTGTGATGAGCATTATATATAATTACTAAATTGTTAATTGCTTAATAACTGTATTCCATAGGTAATATGCTCATTTTCAGATGAGGAAGCTGAAGCAAAAAAGGAATATATTTTTTCCACGTACCCTCTGTTTTATTTCTGTTATAACATAGAAAACAGAAAATAGTCTCACATATCACAGATTAATGGAAACTACACTGGGAGTTTATTTCTGACAGTGTGGTGAGATAGATATCCTTTGCAATATCCCATCCGTAGGGAAAGGATATCTAAAAAAGTAAAATAAAAAAATTGAAAACATGAACAACAGACTATCAGAAAAGACCTTTAGATTGAAAAAATACCCAAATACAACTTCTTTAGGACTCAGTAAGACTAATACACTTTAGTGTTTTAAACAGATGATGAGACATAATTAAAGAGATACTATAAATTGAAAGAATGATTTGAAGAATTATGCCTTTATATGGGAAGAAGAGGTAAAATAAATGAAACAGTTTAAGTAATGTGAAAAGCAATATGGGACTGTCTAAAAGTACATTTAAATGGGGTGCCAGAAAATTGATGTATAGAGAGAATGGAAGATAGGAAATGATTGAATTAAAAATGCCTAAGAATTATTCAGAACTAAACAAAGACACGATCCTCAGATTTAGGAAGCGTAATTAATTCTAAATAACCTACATGGTAGTGACATTTAAAACACCAAAGATAAAGGGAAGGTCTTAAAATTAGCCAAAAAGAGAAGACAGAATAGATACACAAAAACAATTAGACTGTCAGCAGCCTTCTAAAAGAATCAGTGAAATCAGAAACCGGTGTACCCATATCATGAAAGTTACTACCAGCTACTGTCAATTTACAATATTATAATCAGCTAATCTGTTATTCAAGAGTGAGGTTGAAATAAGTATATTTGTAGCTAAACTAAAAGAGAGTGTGTTCACCACCAAGAGAATCTCACTAAATGTACTTTAAAGCTGGGTAGGGAATACAGGTGTGAAGTTTCACGAAGTAGTTAGGTCCCCTGATGAGATTTGGGACCTTTCCACCCACTTTCAAATACTTTCATAAGACACCTCAACCCTGGTGGGTGAGGGAAAATTTCCACAGTAGAAATTGTGGATTTTTATTTTTTTAAGTTGTAATTTACTAGCATCTGTAATTTTATAGTTTCTGAAACAATTCATGTATCACTGATCTGTTTTTAGGTGGTATACTCATCTCAACTATTTTATGTTTCAGATACCCGAAGAATACATATATACATAAGGGAAAGTGTCTGTTTATTTTCTTCCCCCTCAATTTCATTTACCTATATCATTAATTTTAATTTCAAGGAGAGGTAGTTTCTCACTTTATCGGTCAATTATTGGAGTGGACTTTAATAAAAACGGCCCTTAGCCTTTTTGTACTGATTAGAAGAGGATGCTTAGAGTGGAGACCCTGTCACATCATCTTACCCCTTTAGCCAAGTACCTGCTGGTTTGATGCTTCATAGTGTTCATTCCGAGCTGATGCTGAGAGACCCAACATTTCTATGAAAAACAGAAATCAGAGATGCTGAAAAAATAGTATGCCACGGACTGAGAGAACTTTCAAGGAGTGGCTGATCAGCAGCATCTAACCCTAGAGCAATAGCAGGGAGAAAGCATGTGAAAGGAAGCCATAAAAGCCCAGGTTGGAGAGGCAGCAGGATTGGTTTTATTACCTTAGCATTTGCAAATTTCGTCCGTTTTGCGCCATCTTCCCAGGTTTACATTGTTCACGTATCATCTAGCTTATTATTTATTTATATTTTAAAATGAGATTATGCCTATGACTTATTTTTAAAAGGAAACTTTTAAAGCACACGATGGAAACCGATCATACCTGCCATAAGTAGAAAGTACCTATAAAAATTAATAAAAGGAGAGAACACACTGATAACTGTATCTCGTTGCCTGTCCTCGAGCCTGCGGCTTACCTTCTGTTGTAAAGGAGGAAAAACAAGTTTTAAGACATAGCGAAGACATGCTACCACCATATGCATTCTCCTTTATTTTATCAGAGCGAGTAAAAATGATGCCACAAGGAAATAAACTTGGTCTCAGGGCGACTCTGTCTTGCTTGTCTCGTGCTACATAGAATCATTTTTCGCACCAGCAGTGTCAACAGCTGAATGTGAAGTGATTCAAGGTTAGCGTGACTATGTGTGTGTCTGCTTCCTGTGTTCATCCTTTGAATGATATTGCTCTATGCTTCCTGTATTGAAATGATTTTTGTTCTTCTATTTGAAGCTCTTTTAAGAGCCTGTGCAGATGGAGGTGCCAACCACTTATATGATATCACCGAAGGAGAAAGAGAAAGGTATGCTTTCTTTTAGCCATTGTACGTAGAGCCATTATTGTCTACTCTTTTGCTCTAGTCTCTTCTTAGTAAATGGACACTGTTAATTTTCCTTCAGACTCTTTTACAGAAAACCACTTCAGTGAGGGAGATTGAGCTGCCTAACCACGTTGTATTATTTCTCGCTTTGAATGGTATCTCTTAGCAGAATTAGGCCCATCTATTCTTATTTTAAAAATCCTCATTCTGTGACTTCAAAGCATCATTAAGTAGCATTATCAAATGCCCATGCTTGTGAGGACTTTGAAAATTGGCTAAAATAAAACCTCAAATGGCAATTTGAGTTGTTATTCAAACACTTTGTATGAATAAAAACTGATCTCATATAAAAGAAATATATATTCTGTTGTAGAAGAGGTGAGATTTTATATTAGTGTTGAGTAAAGCCCAATATAACATACTCTAAATTACTTTTGAGTTATGCATACATATATATTTTAGGAGATCAATAATTTATTTCTTAATGATTTACTATCTGTGCTGTCTGATTTTTCTGGTCTTTGCATGGTAAACTATTTTTAGGTAAAAGAATATGTTTGATGAAACAGATTTTAAATCTAGCTCATTGTGAACATGTTTGTAATTCAACTCCTTGGCAAACACAAGAATTTCTGGTGTAGACATAAGTAGACTAGCTATGAAATGTAGTTCTGTCTCTATCATATGTGTTATTAAATATATTGAAATGTTTATAGTTTCAAAAATCACCTCTTTGCTGCAAAAAATAAAATAAAAATATTACAATGTAACATACCCTAGGTGTGAATTAACGATATGTGGTTTTGAAATGATGTATTTTTGTTTATGGCATCAAAATATTTAACTTCAGATTTCTAATATTGGAGCTGCTCTTTGAAACCAGCTGATTTCTTATAGGAGGAAGACATGTTTCCTTGGAGATTGGACATGCTAACGCTAATGTCTGGGGAAGCATCATCAAAAAATATAGCAATAGTGCAGCCCAGGAGACAATTTAAATTCTTAACACTTTTCACTCCTTTGTTTTGTAACCTTACAGTTTCCTCTGACAGTATTGTCTAAGACCTGACATGGACAATGTCTAGAAAAATATTCACTTATGTATTGTAAAGAGTGCTTGGGCCAGTTAGTTCAGATAAGAGCATAATGCCCATGAGGCCAAGATTATGATTTGGATACTGTTTGTTCCACACCTGTAAGCCTGCTTGCTGGCAAGAAATCTAGTGCTGAGTACTGTTTTTCTAATGGCAAATGTGGCTCATGAACACAATTATAACCAGAACTGTGAAAGGAAATTAACACAGAGCTGGATCGTTATAACCATGTAGAATGCTTATTAAAAAAATATAGACTTCTACAGTGATTATGTTTATTGAATTGGGCTGGACAGTAGTAAGAAAGGTAACAGAATACTTTTATTCACATTTGAAAACAAAATAGATTACCAGGTTTAGGGAATGAGTACCATTGCTTTTGCCCAAATTTCAAAATAATCATGTCTAATGTTTCTTGACACATTTATAAGTAATGTTATAGAAGTCTTCCTAGAAGATTTAATTTATCTAACAATGGTTTGTCCATATATGAAGATGTTCAATAAAGCAATGTATTTTTCATTGATTTTTCTAGTTATAATAAGGTGTTTGCAGTGGTTTCTACTTTGATGCCCAGGGCCATGGCTGGCCTGGGTGAGGGTAGAACTCTAATCAGGAGATGAGTGAAACTAACTGCTTCATGTGAGAATTAAATCCTCGAATGAATCTCATTAAATCCAAACCCTAACCAGTTCTATTAATTGGATTCAGGTGACTAAGCATAATTCCTATTAATTGTATTTCCAACAGAAAGTCTTCACAATGAAAAAGGAAAAAATATTCATGAGTTTTAAAAAAGCAATATGTAGCTTGTGGACCGCTGCTTGCCTTGTTCATATTTGTCTGTGTAGCATCCATATCTACAATGTAATGCCTTATAATTTTGCAGTAAAACATGCCTTTTTAGAGAACCATCTCCAGTTGAAGACAAGATGAAATATACAATATACAAGTATACAGGAAGAGAGACTGATGCAGACAGTAGCAGAGGAACGAGGTTTACAGAGCGGTGGAGTGGAGGGAAAAATAAATGAGGGAAGGCATGAGGCACCAGGCCCCTTGCTGCCCTGCCTCTGGACGCTGCTGTGCATTCAGGGCTAGATCTGCCCCCTTTGAGCCAGAGCCCCAGGAGGGCCCCTGCCCCTGGCTGCCCCTACTCCTTCGTGGACCTAAAGGGAAAGGGAAAGGTGAAGTGCGGCAGGTGAGGCTGGAGGGACGTGGGAAGACGCAGGAGGAAGGGGGCTGCAGGGGCCTGGGGAGGCAACACTGAAGAAGGGCATTGGGACCGCGGCCACCAGGAGAGAAGTAGAGTGTTAAGAGGAGATCCGGAGAAAAGGTGTTGAAGACCAGGGAAGAGAGTCTTCACCGAGTGGAGTGTTCACTTGGGTTCGGTGCCTCTGAGATGCCTCGAGGAGTAAAACGAAGACTCAAAAGAGGATATTGAATTTGGCCACAGTCAATTAGTAGAAGCACAGTGCCTACTTATCCTGAAGCCCAGAAAGCCCACGAGTAGGCCCTGGAAATACAGTTTATAATGGAGAGATGGGCTTAATATTCTCCTATTACCCACTTTCAGAATAATGAATTAATGCCTAAAACCCTTCAAAGGTAAATAATTTTTTTTTAGAATCAAAATCTTGGCTTATTCATGTCAGATAGGTTTCATTCCATTGCAGATTTGCAGGTATTGTTGTTTTTAATGGTCACATGGTCCCACCTTTGGCCAATGGGAACTGCTTTGAGTTAGATCCTATGTCTTTTTAAAAGTTATATTTAAAAATACATATAATTTTTAGGTATAGTTAACATACAATAAAATGTACAGATCGTAAGTGTTTAATTACATGGGTTTTGTTTGACATTATTTATAGCCTCTTATTCACCATCCAAAATAAGATATAGAACATTTCCCTAGCACCAGAAAATTCCTTCATGATTGATTTCCAGAAAATTTCTCTCTAGGCAACGACTTTCTGATTTCCATCACTGTAGACTTATTTTGTATGTTACTGAATTTCATACAAAAGAAATCATCATGTGTATTCTTTTATTTCTTTTTTCTTTTGCTTAACATAATGTTTTGAGATTCATTCATGTATCGGTACTTTTTTATTGCCCAGTAGTGTTCTATTGTGTGAATAAACCACAATCCGTTTGTTCATTCGCCCAATGGACATTTGGTTGTTTCTAGTTTGGGACTACTGTGAATAATGCTGCTTTATTTCTTGTGCATGTGTTTCTGTGAACATTTGTTTTCATTTCTCTTTGATAGGTACCTAAAAATGAAGTTTCTGGGTCATATGGTAAATATATGTTTAACATTCTGAAAATCGACAAATCATTTTTCCAAAGTGGTTGTACCATTTTACATTCCTAACAGAAATGTCCCTGTTGCTCCATATTCTACCAACATTTTCTTTTATCTTCTTGATTTTTGTCATTTAGTGTTTGTAAATGGAATCTTATGATTTTAGTTTGCATTTTCCTAATGACTAAAGAGATTGAGCATCTTTCCATGCGTTTATCGACCATTCACATATCTTGATTTATGAAGTATCTTATTTTTTAGTTATAAAAATTTGTAACAAAAGTCTTATTAATTTTATTAGTAAAAAAAAAAAAATCAGCCATGGCCTTAGATCCAGTTCTGTACTGGATCCACACCATCTTTAGTTTTAAACATTTTTTTTTATTATGGTAAGAACACAACCTGAGATCGACTCTCTTAACAAGTTTTTAAGTATACAGTACGTTATTGTTGACCATAGGTGCAATATTGTACACCAGCTCTCTAAAATGCAGTCATTTCACTTAACTAAACTTTGTACCCGTTGATTGGTAGCCCCCCCCTTGCCACTTCCCTCTGCCCCTGGAAACCACCACTCTAGTTTGACTGTGTAATTTTTAATAGTTTCGATACCTCCTATGAGGTAATCATGCAGCATTTGTCTTTCTGTGACTGGCTTATTTCACGTAGCACACTGTCCTCAGGGCTGTTACCATCTTCCAAATGTATTTGTCTTTGTTTCGACTCTGAAAACAGCATCCCTCCAGTTATTAGGTTTTGTTTTGATCAAAAAGCTCTAAATATTTTTTCTTATTGTAGAAACAATATATGATAATTAAGTATATGTTACTGTGTAGGGAGAACAAAATGAAGAAAATGAAAACTATCATTTCTTCCTAGGTAGCAAAGAGTTACAATGTATCTATTGGTTCTGTCCTTTGGAACTATGGCAAATATGACTGATTTTCCTGCAGTAAGCTTGATAAATTTAAGCTTCCTGGTGCCATTCAATAGGGTAGATCGTAAGACGTAAAGAGAAAATTCTAGTTCAATGTGGTAGGTTCTATGACTAAAGGAAGACATAGGGATGGACAGTTAAACCAGAATGGAAATATTAGGAATATTCTGAGGATCCTTTTGGGGTGTAAAAGGTTAGGGCCATAGAGTCTGTAGTGTATATGTGAGTGTGTGTGTATGTGTGTGTGTGTGTGTGTGTGTGTGTGTGTGTGTGTACATTTGCAGTGACTGGGGGTAGGGAGGGAGAGAGATTCTCCTCTGTCTCCTGGATAATATCTAAACTTGTTAGCTTGAGATGCAGGATTATCTTTATAGGCATGCCCAGTTCCCTCCCTTGTCTTCTAGTCAGACAGAGCTGCTCACGCTCCTAGATTGGCCGTGCCCTTTCTCCCCCGTGCCTCGCTCGGGCCCTTTCTCATGACTCACCTTGTACACATTGGCACCACCTATACTCCCTCCCAGTTGGCTGGCCACTCTGACTAATCAGTGCTTGTAGGTGCTGTGCTGTGCTGGTTCTCAGAGGGTTTTAGTGACATTTGTTAGCATGTCTTGTAGCATTTCTATCCATGCCCCAATGCTCAACTAATGTGCTGTGTGCACCATGAGGACTCCTCTCTCCTTCCAGCCCGAAGTGACTTGACATTAATAATACTCTTAAATCACAATGTTATGTTCACATTTTACCTTGATTTAAAGCTGTAAAGACTTATAACCTTTACTAGGTTGTAAATTTCTGGTGATCTATTGCCCTTTAACTTTGCATAATACTTTGTAATTATTTACTCTCTCATTTTATCTTGTGATTTAGCTATGTGTAGATGTATCTTATCACTTTCACTGGGTGGTAAACTCCTACGAGGCAGCAATCATAATCAACCATCTTTATATGCCTCAGATCTGGTATACTAATGAGCTTCTGAGAATTTATTGAATTAATGATTTTTCATCAATATCTTAGCAGAGATGTCACTAAGCTTTTGTTCAGTGTGGGATTTCTAAGATCTAATGTCAGCTTTGGAAATATCTTGATGCTAAAGAAACTTTGGATAATTATGTATCTTATTAGCATGTATAAACCAGAAATGTCTTGTATCTAAAAAGGTTATATATCTTTGTCTAAAATCACTTATGATATATGAACCACTTATTTCCAGAATGTCCTATATTACATTGCATTGTAATCCTGGGTAAATGAGTCCCTTATCCTGAAATGTAAGGTCCTTGCCTTTGAATTCATTGATATTTTGAGAGCAGCCTATACCATGAGTATCAGTGCTAAATGTGAGAGTTTTTAGTTTGTTATTTTGTAGAACTTTGAGATTCTCAGATTCTTCTTTAGTCTAAGAACTGGCTGTGAATTTTGGTATTGTAGTATGTAGAATATTTGATATGAGGGGAGGGTTGTTTTGAGCTTTGTTTTCTCAGAGGAATTGATGAATATGGAATCCTGAATGGGAAGTCCTATGGAAGATTATATAAACATTTTTTTAGATTAGCGCAAATATTTAAGAGCTTGATTCAAATGTTTAGGAGTTTCCTTTCTGTTTAAACGATGAGCACACAGCTAGAATTCCGTGTATTCATGCAAATGACTGTTCAGTTAAATACTTATTAACAGTGGCGAGATGATGAGGAGGACCTGCTTAAACAGAAAAGCAAAATATCTTCCTGATCTCTTCTTCCTCTGACTCCATTAATTTTCTCACAGTTAATGATTTCAGACTTTCAGCTTTATATATTCTTGCCGCTTTCTCATCAGCAGATCGATAACACTTTTCAGGGATCAAGTGGGAATAGAGGATGACTGTTGTAACTCTAACTCTACAACTCACCCCATGCCCCAGCTAAACCAAGTTCAAAATATAATTTCAATAACTGAATAATGTGGGAGGCTAACTCTTAAAAATTAGCTTCTAAAACCTTTATCAATATAATTAACCAAGACATCTGGTAGCAGTGGTCCCCAACCTTTTTGGCACCAGGGACCATTTTCATGGAAGACACTTTTTCCACAGACCAGGGAGGGGAGGGAATGGTTTCGGGATGATTCAAACACATCACATTTATTGTGCACTTTATTTCTATTATTATTACATTGTAATATATAATGAAATAATTATACAGCTCACCACAGGTGGGGGACCCTGTGCAAGGATCTGATACACCCTTGCAGGAATCGGTGATGTGTCTAAGTGTGGCAACACAGGAGAACTTTGAACAACTTTGTTTTCTCGGTCTATTTCATCACAGATAGTAGCAGCTTCCAGGTTGGGAATTGTTTAGTGAAAAGTTAGACCAGGGCTCAAAATTGGATTCTGCCACTTTATTACTATGAAACTTTTGGCAAGTAATTTAACTTCCTTGATGTGCGGTTTCTTCATCTGTGACATTTCAGGAAGAGATCACTCTCTTTGGGAGTATTCAGAGAAATCTTGATAAAGAGATATATTACTTTGGCTGATTATAAAAGATTTGGGTAAGTCAAGAGGATGAGTGTGGGTCTTCGAAGCTATAGTGTGAATTACAGAATAGTTAAATGTGTACCTAATGTAGTTTTAGGAAATAGCTGTAAATGTTCTTGTCATAGTTACTGTTCTGCATACAATATTGTACTGCCTTTTAGAAAGGTTTAAGCACTTTTTATATAGTTGTTGGAAAATAGGAATGTAGCGTTTAGCTTATGATTCCCTGTTGTTTTTAGTCCACCTTTTTCTGGTATAACTTCATAAATTTTAAGCAGTTATTTTTGAAGCAGTATACAGTTGTGTACGCACCGCAAACAGCCAAGATTAAAACATCCCCATTATCCCGAAAAGTTCCTTCCTGCCCCTTTGGAGTCAGTCCCCTCCCCCTACACCCTGGCCCCTGCAGCCTTCTAGAATGTCATAGAAATGACATTTGTTGTCTTGTGTTTGTGACTTTTTTCTCTTATCAAATGCTTGTGAGATTCATTCATGTTACTGTGTGTATCAGCAGCTTGTTCCTTTTTACTGATCGGCAGGTAGTGTTCTCGTATGCGGGTGCACTGCGCTTTTGTTTATTCATACAACATCACCGATGGACCTGATTCCTAAACTTGCCCTATAGTTGGAATCCATTATGTTTTTTATGTGCTTCTTTGGGATATATGTGGGTTCATTTAGTCAGAACCAAGCAAAACTCTCAAAGTTGTCAATTCAATCCTAGAGGTTATATAAATAGTAGTAGAGACTGACATATAAGGCCTATATTTGCTGTATCTTAGAATTCTATAAAATCTTGCTCAATACTATTAGGTTTTCTATGGAATAGAACAATAAATATAAAATTGTTGTTGAATAAGTTGGTGTCAAGTATCTGAGCACAATCTCCAGTCTCTCTGTGACTTTAGCTTTCTCAATGATTGGGATTTACTTTAACTATTTCGCAAGCCTTCCATGACGTGGTCAAAAAATGTAATTTCAATATGCTTTAACATATGCAGAAAGGAAACATGTATGAACTTTGCTTCAGCTTGATTCTTATAAGCCTAGCCTTTGCAGTGATTAGTCATTTGCTTTAGCAAATTTCTATTGAAAAGTATTTATGCAATCAAATTACTAGGCTCTGTAAGCAGGTCAACATTATTGGGTCTTTGAATCAAAATGATGAAAGGTAAAAATGATTAGCACATTTAAAAGAGAATTTACAACAGAAGTCCTGATATGAAAGAACCTTACACAACGTACTGTGAATAGCATATTTATCTTGAATTATTGATTTGATTAGTTTAGCGATATATTTTAGTCTGTTGGTTATCAGGTGCTATAAATCAGAGATCTCAAAGTTGTCCACGCATAGCTATGATTCATTCTGGGATATTGGAGGAGGGAGAATGTGTGTGCAGAGGTGCTATGTTTGTCAGATCATGCATGAACTCAAAATAAATTTTCAGAGTGAGATCATTTTAAGCAGCTGCAGAAAGTCAGTTTACAACTAAATTTAATCAAAGGCATTGTTCTTTATGGCTATTCTATTTCATAAAGTATGTTCCTGACAAAACCTTTTTCCCTTCCTGCACTGTGGATGGAGTCTTGAGAAATAAATTTACCTTCCAGTGATTTTTCAGAGAATTTGGGATCATTTGTCAAAAGTTTTGAGTAACATGTGGCTCTTTTAATTTCACTTTTTTAAAAAACAAAAATGTTGAATTATTTTAGTTCTTGTTACGATAATTTAGGAGTTCATGTTTTTTGTCACTTTTTTTGCTTATTTTCAATAGATTTTTAGATCACTGAATTAAAGAAATGATGGTTGAAAGTAATCAAATAATATCATGTATACAAAATTGTTTCTTAAATAGTTGTGGAATGGTCCCTAACTGTCTGGTTTTTCATACACATTTAGGTGAGTGCACATATATGTCTGCTTGCAAACGCACAGGTACTTCCTGTGTGGTTTTCTTGTTATTAAAATTTAGATTTGAATTACTGGACCAAGAGCAAGCAGAATAGTTCCAACACTGCCCAAGACGGCATACATTATTTGTTGACACATCATTACAGGACATGAAATTCGAGTTGATGATAAGATTGTAACTGAGCCAGCCACGGTCTTCTTGTTGTTAGGGGACAGAAAAGTGACAGCTGGAATTCGTTTTAAGCAAGGGCTAGTGAATAAATTATATGAGAAAATATCCAAATGACAATTACATGAAGATGAGCCCTGAACTATCACTTGCAATCCAGGGTTAGAGATCTGAGAGTTGTTTGAGCTATATTCCTTACAGACTTCAGTTTTGCCTCTGTAGCCAGAAAGGTTAGGACTATGCTGAAAATCTCAGAGAGGATATTTTAAATACAACAGAAGACATTTTACCACCCTAAGAAAAAAATTCACACACACACACACACACACACACACACACACACACACACACAGAGTATGCTTATCTCTGGATCTTACATGCCTTACGAAGTAGAAGAGACTAGAATAAGTCAGAGAAAGGAAACTTGAGTGATGAATTAAAGGGCGTTAGTCTCTGAATGCCTAGGCTAAAAAGAACTAGAATAAAAAATTATGAATATTAAAAATGTTGATGACTTCTCTGAAGCCTGTGTTTTAGAATTTCAGTTATCACTTTTTTAAATGAGATTAGCAGTGCTTCTGCTTAGACTACAGGAAAGATACTGTCCCTCCCCACAGGGCTTATAGCCATGAACATTTCATTTTTGACCTTGGACATCAGGCTCCATCCATTTCTGCTGGATATCGTGTAGGGGCGCTTGACGCTTGGGTGTGTTACTTGAGGCTAATGGAGCCACGAAAGGAGAGGATGTGTAAGCATGATCACTCTTCAGAAATGACCATTTAAAATCTTTGTGCCATCTAAATATTGGTCTCCTACTCAGCCTGTTCTTTTCTAACCACTGGAGTGCTCCTTGAAATATCAAGAATAGGTTTTGGCATCAGATGGAGATACTTTTTGTTACAGAACCCTATCTGATTCATTTCTGAAAGCCTTCTTTTGCGTTCTTCCAGTGTTATGCATCCTTATCTTTCAAAACTCAGCTCAAATGTTGTGTCTTCCCAGAAGTCTTTCCTGATAGCTCCCGGTTTCCGCAGACCCAAGTCAGGAATAAATTCTCTAAGCAACCCTTCACCATAATGCCACGTTATGATGAAATTATCTGTGGCTGCTTCTACTTACTTGGACAAAATTCCTCGTTCTTGTTTTATTTATCTTTGGAAATAATCCCAGCAGCCAGGACCGGGTTTGATAACTAGTAAGTGATAAATAAATATTTTTAACTAAACAATGTTACTCCTTTTAGATAATTCTCCTTGAAAATAATAATATCCCGACACATGCAGTTAAGCTAGTAGATGACACATCCTAAACAAAGTATGTTTGGTGGCTAGATTTCTTACTTTACCAGGTTGTGTTCCATTTTTATGAGTCTCTTTTACTTTATATGTCCGTGAAGTGCCCTTCAAGGATGTTCTTCCAGCACTTCCATTATCCATAACGTTTATCACAGCACATTGGAATCACCTGTTCGCCTGTTCCTACCTGCCCGTAACCTCGGTGAAGGCGCATGTCTCTGATCTTTTCCCTGTCTCATCCCCAGCAACTAGTTCCCTATGCGCTTAATAGTTATTAAAGAAAGATTAGAAATGCTCATAAAAATTTAATGTATTCAACTATCATAGATTGTAGTATGAAAACATTTTTTTGGCCCAATAAAGTTATTCTTAAGATTATTTTATTCAGTAGGAGTGTCAGAGACTAATACCAGAAGCTCTTCCCCTAATGTTCTTAGGATTTATTTTGTATCAGTGTAGGTTCTTGGTTTTAAAGAACAATGAGATCTCTGGCCAATTTAAACAACAACAAAAAACCTATTAAAAGTAGTGTAATTAACAGAAAAATTGGGGAGGCTGGAGAGCAGACTTGGGAAGTAAGCAGCAATGAAGGGCAGCTGGAAGCCAGATCCACAGCTATGTTTACCTTCTTGCACTTAGTGCTCTGCGAGCCGGCCACCGGGCACTGCACGTGAATTCCCAACAGTCTCTCCTTTCTTGCTTGAGGTCATAGAGTTGAGGTGGTTCTGGGGAAATGTCTGCCCAGATCCTTGTTTCTAGGGGTGATGTTTAGTTCTGGAGTGAGATGCGCCTTCCCTTAAGACTCCCACCATGCCAATTCCTCCATGCATACATAGGTAGCCAAATACAAATATGAACAAAACCCCCCAGCCCCCTCCAAATATCCATCTACAGCATCTTTTCTCCACTACCAGTGCTATCTTCATGCCCCGGGACAGCCTGATGGTCTTTATTAATCTCCTCCTCTCTTCCTCCTCTGTACATACCTCACCAGATAATACTTACTGTGATATAAAATGCCCCTAGTTAGGAAATGTTCTTTATTCCTCACTATCTTAATGACAGTAGAAGGGAATCAAATGGTCACCTGTCATGCATATAAGTGATAAAAATACCTTTCACGCATTCTGAGACATTTAATAACATTCCTCCCAAATTTCTAAAAAGTATATTAGAAGTATAATTCTTCCCTAGTTTTATAAAAAAGTATTGTTAATCAGAAGATTCTTGTTCTCTGATTTTGTTACATTTTTTCCTAAGTAAACTTTTAAATTTCACTCTTATTATTCATAATTTTCCTGGGAGAAGGTTGTAAAATTTTTTTAGGTATCTTTTGCATTTAAAGAAATTTTACTTCTGTTAATGAAATATGACCAAAACAATCTTATATTATACAATATGGAGCTTCCTTTGCTTGGTATGGATCTTTGTGACAACTGAATGAGAGAATAAAAATATTTTTCCAATTTGTAATATGTAAAATTAGGTCTCATTATTTAAAAGTAAAGCGTTGACTTAAATATATGATAATAGTAAAGTTTTACAAAATTTCCCAAGATGCAATTTTCTCAGATTTAATTCTGAGAAATAATTAAGGCAAATTTATAGACAGAAAAAAATGTTTTCTGACTTCTGGAGCAGTAGTTCAAAAGGCAACTAAAGCTTAGAAGCTTAGGATGCAGTTTTCTTTGCACGGCTCTCATCATTTTTTTACTTCATGCAAAATTCACTTATTTATCACTAGCGGCCTCTAGTGTGTATTTAATTTTTTCCTGCTTGGTTGTACGTTAGTTGGTTATTAGTAACTAGAGAGCAGTTCCATGTGTTAGGAACAAGAAAAACAGCTACAGTTTCTGTCATCTTAGTATTTTATCAGCCAGTGAAAAGGACATTTTCGCATAATAGCGTGGCCTGATGATTCCTATTAGCAGTGATGGGGCTTTCCTGGGACCTTCCTCCACGTGGCAGCTGCTCTCCAAAGCTGCCTTCTGATGTGGGAGGAGGAATCGGTGGTCCTGCATCCCTCTCATGTCTTCTGATGCTTTTAATAGGATGGAATCAAAGTAGGAGACACGCGGCAAAGATCACCAGAATGAGATTTTAGTCAAATCGTGTGGCAAAAATCAGAGCTAAACTTACTTAGTTTAGTTAAACTTACTTGCTCAATTTTAAATAAAATTGTATTCAGGTCATTTTTAAATGCAATCCTAATTACAAAGACAAGTTAGTTTAAATGAACCAAATCTGTATCATTTAGTGTTTATCTTTTTTAACTTTATATATTCCTTGTATTTTAAAAGGCAGATTTTTCCTCTATCCCTTCTAACCCTTTCCCCACTTATGAAAGTGATATAAATTCATTATAATGAATTTGGGGGAACACAGGAAGTTATAAAGAAACAAATTAAAATAAAAATAACCTGAAATCCCACTGCTATAGATAACCACTGTTAATAATCTTATACATACACGATTCTTTCGGTTTTATATTTTTGCATGTTTTTTGATTGCTGAGTGCATATATGTGTGCACATGTAGTAAAATAGGGATTTTTATGTATATATTGCTTACATCATGCTTGTTTTCTTAACATATTATCAACACACTGCCATGTCATTATACATAAATTTCGTTACATTTTTATCTGACAACCATTCTCCATATATCAGAAATGTACATAACTCATAATTTTTTATAAGTAAAACTTTGTTTTGTAAAGCTTATGAATTTATAAAATTTACTTATAAATCAAAGTTTTATACATCAAATAAAACTTTGTTAAGTTTTATACAGAAAAATTAAATGTGAGTTTGTGGCCCTTAGGGTAATTTCATAGGAATTAAGATATGGGTCAAGAGTTATAAATTTTAAACAAATTTAAGACCAATCCAACAACTTGCTTTCTGGAATATTTGTATTCTTCTTTACTTTCATGAACAATATAAGATAATCTACTTATCCGTCCACTCTTGCCAGCTTTATTGACTTAATCGTTTATTCATATATTGCGTAGGGAATTACATTCCATTGTTATTTTGCATATCTTAGATGATGCAGTCCACATGACAGAGGTTACTGCAGACACTTGGGATGCAGTGGGGAACTAAATGCCTTCACTGACCTTCCACAGAGATGATAAGTCAGATAAATAATTAAAACATAAAGTATATTCCTAGTGAAAAGGAGGAAAATAAAGCAGGAGAAGGGGAAGCATGTTCTGCAGTAGGTTGGTAGCAATTAAAGTGAGGGAAAGCCTCACTGAGAAAGAGATTTCTGAGTTAAGAGCTGGGGCAGGGAAGTAGTGTGCCATTTGTCTACCCTAAGGAAGAACATTCCAGGCAGAGGGGACGTTTGTGCAGAGGCTCTGAGACAGGAGAATGGCTTCAGTCTTTGCTGTGTAACAAAGCACCCTGAAACTTAGCGGCTTTAAACAATGATTTGTATATTTTTTCACAAGTCTGAGGTCAGCTAGGCAGATCTTCTGGGCTCATTCATGTGTCAGTCACGTGGGTGAGTAAAGGAAAACTGTCCCTACTTATAACACTTCTATCACTAAATGTGTGGGTTTTCTACATCAAGCGATTCTCCAGTTCCTTGTGGAAAGCAATTGGGTATCCTACAGTTTAGTTCAATCTGACACTAACTATGCAGAGTAAGCACGGACCCTGCAGGTTAAGGACTCAGTCCCACAAGAATGTCCCTACTTTAGATGCTAGTTGGAACTGGTGGGTCCCCAGGTTACTCATGTTTCTGTCTGACTTAGCCACAAATTGGGTATTCTCAGAATCCCCTCCTCACGTGTGGTAAGTTGCTACACTGTCTCATAGAACTCGGGGAAACTCTTCACTTAGTTATAGTTTATTATAAAAAGGATGTTATAAAGGAAACCAATGAAAAGCCAGGTGAAGAGGTACATAGGGCTAGGTCTGAAAGGGTACCTGGTGCAGGAGCTTTTGTCCCCCATGGATTTGGGGTCCACTACACTCCTGGCACTTGGATGTGTTCATCAACCTGGAAGCTCTCTGAATCCCATTGTTGGGGTTTTTTTATGGAGGCCTCATTATACAGGTATGGTCGATTAAATCATTGATCACTGGTGATTAGCTCAATCTCTAGCCCACTCCCCACCCCTGGGGGTGTGTGTGTCAGGGGTGGGGCTGAAAGTCCAACACTCGAATCATACCTTGGTATTTCTGGTGATAGCCTCCAACCTGAAGCTGTCCTAAGGGCCCCTGCCACGAGTTGTCTCTTCAGCATGCAAAAAGACATCATTCTGGAGATTCCAAGGGTCTTGGCAGTTCTTGTGTCAGGAACCAGGAACAAAGACCAGGTATATATTTCCTATTATATCACAGTATCTCAATTGAGTAGTCAGTTTTAATGATAATGTCAGCATGTGGATGGGACTCTCACACATGTGTGGAGGTTGGATGTTTATAAGCTGGGCACCAGACTCTTTCCTGTCATCCTCCATCCATCAGACTTGTCCAGGATTATCCTCATGGCAACAGGGTAGGTTCTAAGAGAGCAAAGGGAAGGCTGCAGCTCCACTTGAGGCCTCAGTTCTTAACTGCCATGCCATCACGTCTCTACTGCATTTCGTTGGCGAAAGCAAGTCGTGAGGCTAATACAAATTCACATGGTGGACTCATATTAGCACCTTGTGGTGTGAGAATCTGGAAGGTGACGTTGTAAAGGGATATGGATTGGGAGGCAAAATAATTATAGATAATTTTGCAAACAATCTACTACAAGTGGAGAGAATGAGGGGAAATTATTAGGAAGGAGGGTGGTTAGAAAGGGAACTGAGGATAGATCTTGAAGGGTCTTTGTAGGTAACATTAATGATTTACTATGAATGAGATGACAAGCCATTGGAGGGTTTTGGGCAGAAGAGTGACATCAACTGTCTCATCAGGTTTGTAGCATGGGAGATGGTAAGAAAGAGCCAGATTGAGAAGATATTTTGGAAGAAGAGCCTATAGCACTCGCTGACAAATCAGTTATGAGGTGCAGGAAAGAAGAGTCAAGGATGACGCCAAGGATTTTGGACTGAACAACTAGAAAAAATTTATTTTTCATTAGATGAGATTGGGGAAACTAAGAGGAGTGGATTTGCTGGAGGAAAGAGCAGAGATTCAGTGTGTGGAGCTTGAGTTATTTATACATCTGTCGTCGAGTAGTTTGTTGATATAGAGTTGTCATTATGTAGAGGGCATACAGGTCCATGAGACTTGGTAAGATAGTCTAGTAAGTGCAGACAGAAGACAAAAGAAGTATAGATAATGAGCTATGGGATACTCCAGTGTTAAAAATCTGAGAGAATTGAAATACCTAGCAAGAAGACAGAGCAAAAATACCAGTGAGTTAGGGAGAAACTGAGTTAGGGAGAAATACCACTGAGTTAGGGAGAAACCACAGCCAGGAAACTGTGGTCATGGTCCTTAAACCAAGTAAAGAAAGAAAATCAATGAGAATGATCGATTGTGTTACATGCTTCTGTTGGTAAAGTAACATGGGAGAATTGGCCATTAGACTTAGTAATATGGAAGTCCTTGGAGGTTGAAAATATTTTTTATGTATACATAAATAATGATTGTAGATTATGTATATTTGAAATTATTTAAATTCTCTTTTGTGTCATGTCTTTATTTTTCCTATTTGATTTTATTTCCATTTAAAAATCTGTTGATGTCAACTCTATTTGAACCAGGAGACTCCCCTTTGTCTTTCTTTTAAATGTTTCCCTTAATATTCCTTTTACTTTTATTAATGATATTCATCATCTGATGATTTTATGATTTCAAGGTGACCTACACCAAACCCATTATAATCTAATTGCATTCTTTTGGATTCCTATGATACAGAGATCTTTATTGAGGACTGTAGAGAACTATCTAGGCTCTAGTATCTGTCTTTTAGGTCTGTGGCTCACACATCCATATAAAATGCATAGATGCAGCAAGATAAAAACAGAAACTAGCAAGGATAGACAGTAAAGTATTTACTTTAGCAGGAAAGTACATACATTAATAAATTCTTTTTTTGTCATTTTCGTAAGTAAGTTTTTAGTTCCTGCTGTGGGGGAAGCCGTGGGGGAAAAGGCAGAATCAGGATTTAAAACACTATACTAGCAGAAGGTGTAGCTAGGCAGCTTATTACTCTTGGCTTTAGGAAACCTGGGAGGAGCAGACAACCTATTAGTGACCCTAATGGCATTTATCACTGGCTGTATTTATTGGATTCTGTGTATTATGTCTCAGCTGAATCACAGAGAGAAGCATAAAGCAAATAAATTACACAAAGTAATTCACTATCAGTGAGCCAGCTTTTTGTATTTGTTAAGGTGAAGAATTGGCATTAACCTGTAAATATGCTTTGGGGCTCTTTCATGTTTGTAAATAAGAAAAAAAATGAAACTTCTACTCTGTACTGTATTGGGCTTAGCACAATTCTTCTCAACATGTAGCATTTTCCAGCACTATGCTGCCCTATCACCACCGTGTCCTTTGAGGAAAATAACCCCGTAGCTTACTTCCCATTCAAATAAACTGTCTCATTCTTCTCCTCACCCTTCTAGCCTCTTTTTGAAAAATAATTATGGCAAAGGACAGAAGGGAAAAGTGATCTAATGTTAAGAGCCAGTAGGAATATTTACTTGTACAACTTTTATTGAGTATAGTATGCAAAGCCCTGTTCTCGAGCTAAGAGTGCCTGCAAACTCACTCTCACGTCCTTTAAAGACTGGGAAACATGGCCAGCCACATGTAAATACAGGGACTGAATGATAAATCAGCTGTGTTTAGTCCATTTGGGCTGAGATAACAAAATATTATAAACTGTGTAGCTTATAAACAACAGAGATTTATTTCTTACATTCTGGAGGCTGGAAAGTTCAAGGTCAAGGCACTGGCAGATTCTGGCGAGGGACCGTTTCCTCGTTCATTGATGGTGCCTTCTTGCTGTGTCCTCACGTGGTGGAAGGGCAAACAAGCTGCCTTGGGCCTCTTTTATAAGGGCACTAATCCCATTTATGAGGGCTCCATCCTCATGTCCCAGTCACCTCCCAAAGGCCCCGCCTCTTAGTACCATCACGTTGGGGATTAGGTATCAACATAAGAATTGTGGAAGGGACACAAACATTCAGACCATAGCGAGCCCTGATCTAAGAAATGAAGATGTGGCCTTCCTGGGGTGCCTTGCGGCTCCTCCCTTTCATCCCATTTCTTTTACAAACTCTTTTGTCTTCCTACTTTTCTTCTTTCCATTGCCTGGATGTGGGTATTTTTCTCTCTCACCCTCTTGCCATAGCTCTCTTATTTAACTATGCAGGTGGTTTTCATCATTATGCAGCCTTTCCTTCCTTCTCTCTCCCTCGCTAGCTCCCCCAGCCTGGCTGTCCCCTGTGCCTCTATAGCTTTTAGCGTTCTGTGCTTGACTGACAGTGTTAGTTCTGCAATGGCCCAGCTGTGTCTATACCTACTCTTAGACTTCAGAACTTTTGGAACTATGATACCCATTATATTAGTAGTCTTGACATATATATTTAATAAGCTTTTGAGAAATTGAATTCAGTGTCCCATATATGGAGGCTTCACCAGTGTGTGGTTTTAGCTCTGACCTCTCCTCAGCTCTGTTTCTGCTTTACAGCTTCTAGCTGAACTTGGACACTGAAATAGTCTATAATCTAAAACTCTAAGCTGTCTAAAATATAGTTCTTATTTTGTTTTAACCAATGGTATTATCAAATTTATGAGACTTTATTTTTTTAAAATTAAGATTGTATACTGTTTATGGAGAATGTTGAGAAGGATGATTAGAAAGGTCAATTGATTCAGTTTATGGAATTCCTTAAACAACACTAGGCTACCTTATAGGAATAGATGGTGGTGACTTGTTGGGAGAGATTTATATTAAATCATTCCAGTTGCCATGTATTTAGATGGGCAGCAGTAATCCTTAAGTAACGACGACCCACTCTCTTTATCTCTTACCTAGATGTTTGAACAAACCTCATTCCCATCTAAAAAACTGATAATGGGTTTTTAAGACCAACTTCTTGTAAGAATAATTGAAAGAGAATAAAGTAACTATAGTCTATGTGCTTAAGTATAATTCATATTATGAATTTTGTTTTCTGGACCCACATTGTATAACACATATGATTTAGTAGAAACATTCTTTTCACACAAACTCTTATTTAGGTTTTGACATATTATTCACCTCAGAGAAAACATGCTAGGTTATATACACTACATAAAAATTCATTTTAATTTATTGTTTATTCTATCTGATGCATAATATATAATTCAATATGCACACAATCTGTATTCTCCATGTTTGCAGTGTAAACATTCTATAAATTTTATTTCCTTGGTCCTCTCTTCTTAGTGATTTCATCTTTCTTTTACTCTTTCCAGAGCAAAGGAGAAAACTACTTTTCTTCCAAACCCTTTTACCTTAGGTTTGCTGTTGAATTTATCTTTCTCTTCTTTGTATCTCATCCTTCCTTTGCTCCAACTGGGCAGGTCATTAATTAAACATGTCGTCTGGTTCTCTAGAATGGCAATAATCTCATTCCCAGAAGCTGCTGGTCATTTGTATACAATTGTCTGAGCACTGAAATCCTAGCAAAGCCATAAAGGCAGACCCAATAATTTCCTTATTAGAGAAAAAAGTCTATCCTCTTATGTCATGAAAGTTACTGACAATATATTAATATTCTACCTCCTATATGTATAATATTCAAGTACCAGCATTGGAGAGAAGCAATAAAGTGATCTCTGATATAGCATACCAGACTTAGTATAACAGTGTGCTGTCAAATGGCACACTGAACATTAAGTATTTTATTAAATATGTGATTATAAAATTGCTATTAAATATTATTTTAAAGAATAATCTTTTGTAACATTTTGGGTACTGATTCAATTGAAATTATAATGTAAGTCAATGAAAAGGTGACTTTTTAAAATGTGTCTTTTTCAAAATTTGTGATTTCCTGAACTATAAAATATTTCAAAATTAAATTAGTTATATATTCATTAAATATACTTTGAATAAATATTAAATACAAGATATTAAATATATAATCTAGTGAGCAATTTAAACTAGTGCAAATAAGTAGGATAAAATATTAATATAACCAGGAAAATTGAAATTCTTAACTGGCTTTCATGATCTATAATTGATTTAAAATTAATATCAATATTATTGTGTACAATAAGTCCTCACTTAACGTTGTCTATAGGTTCTAAAAACTATGACTTCAAGCAATGCGACATTATAAGGAAACCAGTTTTACCTTAGACTAACTGAGTTCAACAAGAGTTAGGTTGCTACAGCATATTTCTGGTAACAAAAACATCACCAAACTTCTAAATAAAGACCAAAACTCTTCAAATATTAAACATTGAAATAAAGGTGAACTATTCTCTCCATCCAGATCCATTGCCCATTTAAGAAAGATCAATAAAAATCACTTCTAGGCCTTTTGGCTAAGGTCAAGTGAAGAAAGATTGATAGAAACAAGTAAGATAATTATCTACCTGCTCTTCCAGTCCATAGTGGAGGGTGGCCAGAGCCTATTCCTGCAGCTCGGGGTACCAGGTGGGAGCCAGCCTAGACAGGACACCATCCCACTGCAGGACACGCTCAAACATACACCCACCCTCACTCAGACTGGGACCACGTAGACACACCAGTTCACCAAATGTGCACATCTTTGGGACGTGGGAAGAAACTGAGTATTTGGAGAAAATCATGCAGACATGGGGAGAACATGCAGACTCCACCCAGACACTGGCCCCTGCCTGGAATCGATTTTTTTTTTCTCGTTAACATTAAAAGGAAATAATGTTGAGTGAAGAGACATTATTAGGGGACTTGCTGTATATAAATGGAGATTTTAAAGCCCCAACTAATTCTGTTAGTAGTCATATTCCATTCCAGGGCGTACTAATTACAGTTGATTATTTTAAAGACGGGAGAAAAGAAAGAAAATTATGTGTTATAGAACATACTTGGTATGATTTCAGTCCTACTAAATCTATTGAATCTTGTTTTATAGCCTAGTACAGGAGTTGGCAAACCACAGCTTGCAGGCCAGCTGCCTCTAAATAAAGTTACACTGGGACACAGCCATGCCCATTGTTTTCTTATTTTCTGCAGCTGCTTTTATGCTACCGTGGCAGAGCTGGGTAGTTATGACAGAGACCCCATAGCCTACAGAGCCTAAAATATTGACTCTCTCTCTTTAAGAAGAGTAAGAAGAAAAAAACAAAAACCCTGCTGATCCTGGCCTAGAATATGATCTATTTTGAGGAAGGTTCTATGTACAGTTTAAAAAGAATGTATATACCTGCTGGTGGTGGCTGGAGTGTTCTATAAATATTAATTAGATGAAGCTGATAGTGTTTTTTAAAATTCTTACTGTTTTTTTAAAAGCTTTATTCAGATATAATCATATTCCAAACAATTTACTCATTTAAAATGTACAGGCCAGTGGGTTTTGGTGTGTTCACAGATAGGTGCAACCGTCACCATTTTCAGTGGTGGCCACAAGGCAGAACCACAGGAGCTCTTATTCATTGCTGTCAATTTTGGAACATTTTTATCACCTCAGAAAGAAACCCTGTACTGTTTGTCTCCCGTCCTCCTCCTTCGCCCCAGCCCAAACAACTGCTCATCTCCTTTTTGTCTCCCTAGCTTTCCCTACTTTGGACTTACAAATGGATGGAATCATATGTTATGTGGACTTTAGCAATTGGTTTCTTTCACTTAGTGTAATATTAATATTTTCCAAGTTCATTCAAGTTGTAGCATGCATCGGTACTTCATACCTTTTTATAGCCAAATAATATTCCGCTGTATGGCTACACCACATTTTGTTTAGCCTTTCATCCATTGATGGACATGTGGGTTGTTTCCACCTTTTGGCTATTATGAGGAATGCTGCTGTAAACGTTAGTGTACAAGATTTCATATGTACATGTGTTTCCTTTTCTCTCTAAATCTGGTGTATACCTAGGAATGAAACTGCTGGTCATATGGTAACTCTGTGTTTAATTACTTACTGCCAGACTGTTTTCTTCTCTATTGAGATCCTTATTTTTTAAGAGCAGTTGTAGTTTTACAAGAAAATTGAGAGAAAGATACAAAGATAGCCAAGATATCCCTTCCCCTACATATGCTTGATTTCCCCCTTATCAACACGACTTACCAGAGTGGTACATTCATTACAATTGATGACCCCACAGTGACACATCCTTATCACTCAGAATTCGCAGTTTACATTAGGGTTCCCTCTTGGTGTTGTGCATTCTATGGTTTGAACAAATGTATAGTGACATGTACGCACCATTATAGAATCATAGAGCGATCACTGTCCTGAGCTGCTGTTTTCCGTTTTCTGAATACCATTATTTCACTTGGTTTTTTTTTTTTTTTTCTGGTTTTCTAAGTGATTACAGCAAGAGGTTAATTCCCATTGCGTGGGTGGAAGTAGCAGCCTGTATATTTTAATTTCTTACTAACCCATACAATTTATATCACTCATGTTGATTGCTTAGTTACAGAATTGAATATTCATTTGTTTACTAAGTAGAATGAAATATGCTTTCTGTAAGCTTCATGTGATTTTGTGATGGTGCCTCTCTTCCCCACTTCTCCATTCATTAAAACAAACCGTGAGCTTGGCCACATGTGTGGAGCATGCCTGGGGACTGATTACTTACTGTGCATCGCCCTCACAGGGCTGCTTGATCACCATGCCGCTCTGGTCGGGCACACAAGCAAAGCAGATTGCAATTAAGGGCCAGGATTTTGGAAGAAGTGAAATTGCACCCTGTGAGGGAGGTGTGGCGAGATTTCCCTGTGCTGGTCTGGGCATCTGTTGTTCAATGCAGAAGGGGAGGGAGGAGGAGGAAAAAGAGGAGCAGGAGAGGGAGGAGGAGGGACCTCTTGAATCGGTGTGACACCTATGCAGGTGGCTTCATGTCTCTCAGACTTGGCTTTCCACCGTAAAATCAGGATGATAAAAATTAACCTTGTAGAAGTGCTATAGAAATTAACTAAAACTATGTTAATTAATAAATAAATATAAAATGTATGACTAAAATACAGAGATTGCCAGAGAACACATATTCAAAATATTCAAAAAATGTTTGCTGGAAGGTTTCCTCTAGGGCAGTGGTTGGTCCCCAGCCTTTTTGGCACCAGGGACCAGTTTCATGGAAGACAATTTTTCCGTGGACTGTGGGGATGGGGGAATGTGGAGCAGTGGGGAGGGGCCACAGATCTTCCCTTTTGCAGCTTAGGTTTCCCTCTTTGTTTAAATCAACAGGTTTTTTGCAAAATTGTATTTTTTCCTTATCGTTGCTCCCTCCTCACTCCGTTCCCCAATCATTATTTTAACTGTGTGATACGGAGATTCCGTCTGTACTTTTTTGTTGTTTGGGTTGTTTTCTCTGGATGTTCATTAGTATATAAAGAAATCCTTACATAATTATTTTGGGAAACAAAGTTACTTTCTATCCTGGGCTACTGAGTTTGAGAAGATGAGATCAAGCATCTTAACAGGTAAAACATTGCCTTAATCAGATAACTTGACTACAGTCATTTATAACAACCTCAGTGGCCGCTGAGTACTGTTTAATGTTCTTATAATCAGAGTCTAAGTTTTCAGTCAATTTTTAATTTTCCTTCACATTTTTGTTTGCTTTCACAAATGTCATTATTAATTTTCTTTTTAGTTATCACATTAAGATATGCCTTTTAAAATTTTTCAAAGAAAAATTAATCCTATCCCCTGAGATAAGTAGTGTGAATACCTTGATTCATTCACTTCTGTAATTTCCTCCATGCTAATACAAAAATGTACAAATATATTTTTTGTTTTTATTTTAAAACAATGCAGTCAAGATAATAGTACATACATTTTTCTAGAACTTGCTTTTTTTTACTGAATAACATGTGGTGGACATTCCCTCTAGGACAGTGGACAGGTCGGTTCATCTGAAAGCTGCCTACTTCCTTAACAGGGTACATTATGTTTTCTTCCACCTTCCCTGTATTGTTGACCATTCAACTTCTCTCCCTATTATTGCCCCCTTTGTTGTACAGATATCCTGTGTACTGTTATTTACTTATTTTTTTAACAGGATAGATTCCCAGAGTGGGACTGCCTGTTTCCAGACTGTATTCCATTCGCCATTTCCATAGTCTGTGTCTGTACCCATTTTTACTCAGCCTGGTCAGCACTCACTCTTCTTAATTTTTGACAGTTCCTTAAGTAAAATATAGTATCCTACTATTGCTTTAACACTTATTTCCTTTTGATTATTAGATTTGCCATGTTTTCGTATACTTCCCTTTGCATTTCTTTTAAATGTTTTTATTTCAAAATATTAAGAGAGTACAAATGTTTTTGGTACATGGAACACTTTTGTAATGCTTGAGTCATTGCTGTAAGTGTGACTATCACCCAAATAGTGTTCATTGTACCCATTGGGTAGATTTTCACCCTTCCCTTCCTTCCTCCTCTCCTGCTGCTTGATTTCCACTGAGTTTTACTTCCCTCTGTGCACATGGGTGCTCATTGGTTAGTTCCAGTTTAATGGTGAGTATATGTGATGTTTGTTTTCCTATTCTTTAGATACTTCACTTAGGATATTGGTTTCCAGTTCCATACAAATTGTTGTAAAAGACATTAATTCATCCATTTTTATGGCTGAGTAGTACATATGCCACATGTTGTTAATCCACTCATGAGTCGATGGGCACATGGGTTGATTCCACATCTTTGTGATTGCGAGTTGTGCTGCAATAAACATTCAAGTGAGATATCTTTTTGATAAAATGACTTCTTTTCTTTTGGGTAAATACCCAGTAGTGGGTGGATTGAATGGTAGGTCTACTTTTAGTTCTTTGAGGAATCCCCATACAGTTTTCCATAGAGGTTGTACTAATTTGCCTTCCCACCAACAGTGTATTAAGTGTTCTTTTCTCTCTACATCCACACTGGCATCTATTGTTTTTGAACTTTTTAATGAAAGACATTCTAACAAGGGTAAGGTGATATCTCATTATGGTTTTAATTTGCATTTCGCTGATGATTAGTGACATTGAGCATTTTTTCATATGTTTATTGGTCATTTGTCTATCTTCTTTTGAAAAGCTTCTGTTCATGTCTTTTGCCCACTTTTTAATTGGGTTGTTTGCTTTTCCCTTGCTGATTTGTTGTGTTCTTTGTAGATTCTGGAGATAAGCCCTTTATCGGATGTATAGTTTGTGAATATTTTCTCCCATTCTGTAGATTGTCTATTTGCTGTGGAGAAGCTTTTTAATTTAATCAAGTCCCATTTATTTTTGTTGTTTTTGTGATTACCATTGGGGTCTTAGTCATAAATTCTTTGCCTAGGCCAATATCTAGAAGAGTTTTTCCTACATTTTCTTCTAGAACTCTTATGGTTTCATGCCTTACATTTAAGTATTTTATCCATCTTGAATTAATTTTTGTGAGTGATTAGAGAGATGGATCCTGTTTCATTCTTCTGCATGTGGCTATCCAATTTTCCCAGCACCATTTATTGAATAGGGATTCTTTTCCCCAATGTATATTGTCTGCAGAGAACCTTTGCATTTCTTGTGTGACTTTCCTTGTGTGAGTATCCTTTGACACCTTCTCTATTGGATCTTGTTTTTCCTTTACCACTGTGGAGTGCTCTTCATATATTAGAGACAGCAGTTCTTCTGGATTATATATTTTGCATATATAAAAGGGTAATATTTTGACCTTTCTTGTATCTTTTTCCATAAACATGTTGTTACATTTTTATAGTCTAATGCATCTATCAGCCAATTTATCATTGTATGTTTTCTGTCTTTCCTAAGAATGTCTCTTACCCACAGTTATACAAATATTTAAATACCTTTTGACAGCATTATTTAGAGAATTATCTATGAAAACAGTTGAATTGTTTGTATTTATAAACACAGTCAAAATGTGGTAACAATTTTGCTTATTGTATTTTGTGTTATCCTTGTTTCTCCTTCCCCTTAAGGAATGTTAGAGCAAATCTTTAAATGAGCAGTTCCTCCTTTCTTCAGTCTGAGTATTTTTGCTTCTTGCATCTGTGGTCCTGCTTTTCTTCAGCAAAGTTCTCAAACATTCTTCTCCTAACATTGTTTTCATGAAAATCCCATCCTTCCTTCAGGTATCACCTGCACAAATCCTTCTTCCCTTCTGCCTCAGGGACACTTTTATAAAATATACAGGTTGATTACATTAATAGTGA
>CAUYSK010008526.1:0-24493 GCA_963575035.1 Avahi laniger
CCTGTAGTCCCAGCTACTCGGGAGGCTGAGGCAGAAGGATTGCTTGAGCCCAGGAGTTTGAGGTTGCTGTGAGCTAGGCTGACGCCACGGCACTCACCCCAGGCAAGAGAGTGAGACTCTGTCTCAAAAAAAAAAAAAAAAGATTGAGGTCTTCTTTTCATGAAAGATTTCTCTGTAGCACGTGATGCTGTTTGATACCATTTTACCAACAGTAGAACTTCTTTCAAAATTAGAGTCAATCCTCTTAAACCCTGCTGCTGCTTTATCAACTAAGTTCATGTAATATTCTAAATCCTTTGTTGTCATTTCAACAGCGTTCACAGTGTTTTCACAAGGAGTAGATTCTATCTCAAGAAACCACTTTCTTTGCTCATCCATAAGAAGCAACTCCTCATCAGTTCAAGTTTTATCATGAGATTGCAGCAATTCAGTCCCATCTTCAGGCTCCACTTTTAATTGTAGTTTTCTTGCTATTTTTACCATATCTGCAGTTATTTCCTCCACTGAAGTCTTGAACAGCTCCTCACAGTCTTCCATGAGGGTTGGAATCTACTTTTTTCAAACTCTTGTTAGGGTTGATATTTTGACCTCCTCCCATGAATTATAAATGACATAAGGCATCTAGAATAGTGAATCCTTTCTAGAAGGTTTTCAATTTACTTTGCTCAGATCCATCAGAGGAATCACTATTTATGGCAGCTTTAGCCTTATGAAATGTATTTCTTAAATAATAAGACTTGAAAGTTGAAATTACTCTAATTCATGGGCTGCAGAATAGGTGTATTAGCAGACATGAAAACAACACTCATCTCCTTGTATATCTCCGTCAGAGTTCTTGGGTGACTAGGTGTACTGTCAGTGAGCAATAATGTTTTGAAAAGATTCTTTTTTTTCTGATCACTATGTGCCAACAGTGACATAACTGAAATATTACTGAAATATTCAGTAAACCATGCTATCCACAGATGTGCTGTCTTCCAGGCTTTGTTGTTTTAGCATAATTCTTAAGGATCCTAGGATTTTCGAAATGATAAATGGGCATTGGCTGCCACTTAAAGTCACCAGCTGCGTAAGTTGCCAATAAGAGAGTAAACTTGTCCTTTGAAGCTTGAAACCAGGCATTGATTTCTCCTTTCTAGCTATGAAAGTCGTAAATGGTGTCTTCTTCCAAATAAGGTTATTTTATCTGCATTGAAAATCTGTTTTTTAGTGTAGCCATCTTCATCAGTGATCTTAGCTAGGTTTTCTGGATAAACTTACTGCTTCGCCTTGCAATTTGATATTACGGAGATGGATTCTTTCTTTAAACCTCATGAACCAACCTCTGCCAACTTTCTTCTGTAGCTTTCTCACCTCTCTCAGCCTTCATAGAATTGAAGATAGTTAGGGCCTTGCTTTGGATTAGGCCTTTAAGGGAATGTTGTGGGTGGTTTGATCTTCTGTTCAGAGCACTAAAGCTTTCTCTATACCAGCGATGAGGCTATTTTGCTTTCTTATCATTCCTGTGTTCATTGGAGTAGCACTTTTAATTTCCTTTGAGAACTTTTCCTTTGCATTTATTAATACAGCTTGGCTAACTGGTGCAAGAGGCCTAGCTTTCTGCCTATCATGGCTTTCCATATGCCTTCCCACTGCCTTCCTCACTAAGCTTAACAGTTTCTAGCTTTTGATTTAAAGTGACAGACTTGTGACTCTTCCTTTCACGTGGACATTTAGAGACCATTGTAAGATTATTAACTGGCCTAATTTTAATGTTGTTTCTCAGAATAGGGAGACCTGAGGAAGCGAGACAGGAATGGATAGTCAGTGGAACAGTTGGAACACACACACATTTATCTTATTAAGTTCTCTGTGTTTTGTGGATGCTGTTCATGGTGTCCCACAACAATTACAATACTAACATAAAAGATCACTGCCACAGATATGCTAACATAAAAGATCACTACCACAGATATAGTAATAATGAAAAACTTTGAAATATTGCAGGGATTAACCAAAATGTGACCCAGAGACTCGAAGTGATTACATGCTGTTGGAAAAATAGCACCAATAGACTTGCTAGACCTAGGCTTGCCACAGACCTTCAATTTGTTTATTTAAAAAAAAAGCAGAATCTGTGAAGCCGAGTGAAGCTAAATGCTGTAAAACAGGTATGCCTGTAGTGTTCTTCCTAAGTTATCTTAGCAAACTATAGACTTTCTTGATAGGCATACATATTATCTGCCAATCTATTTTCCTGATATTTAATGTACCAAAAGTTCTTAATAGCTGTACATAAAATTACTGTGTATGTATTATGTATGGCTTTTATAGAGAAAAAACAAGAGAAGACTTCATTAATTTGGCTGGCAAGTTAGTGAGTTTTTTCCCAAATTCTCAGATTTTTTTTGTTTTTAACTCAGGAGATTTTTCAGTTATCAGTATTTATTTTGAACCTCTCCCCTTGGATCTTTCCTATAACTTTAAAGACAAATTTTTGTGTTCTCTGTATTTTTTAACCATCTTTGCATGCTAATCTGTATATTTTTAATCATGAGTTTATTGACCAAATATTTAGGACTACCATCCGCATGCCAGGCATTGTTCCAGGTGTCGTGGATAGAGTAGTGTAGTGTACAGGAGCAAAGCTCCTGCTTTCTCTAAATTCACTGTTCAGTGGAAGACAGAGTAGATGGATAATCCAAGGAAGCGTGTTAGGTGGTGATATACATCAATTTGGGAAGGGGATTATAGATGGCTTATTCAAGGAAGCCCTCTCTGAGAGGTCTTACTGAGCAGTGGCCTCAGGGACATGCAATAGCTTGACATTTGAAGGTCTGTGGAAAGAGCATTCCAGGACAGGGAAAAGCAGATACAAAGCTTCCAAGTAGAGGGAAATCTTGCCGCATTAGAGAAAGTGCAAGCAGGCTGTTGAGGGTAGATGGATGTGAGTGCAATGGAAAGGGAGGGGAGATGAGGCCAGAGTGCACTAGGGACAGATATTGTAGAGTTTTGTAAGACCTGGTAAAGGATTTGGATTTTTATTCTGAATGTGATGGTAAATCATTGCATGGTTTTGTGCAGGGAAAGGAGGTGGTCTGATTTATATTTTTAAAAGATTGCTTTACCTCTTATAAAAAGATACTGTAGGAGGAGGCCAGGGTAGAAGCAAGGAGACTAGTTAGGAGGCTCTTTAAGTAACTCTGGCAAGGAGTGAGGGTGGCAAGGACCACAATAGTTTGGCGGTAGAGGAAGTGAGATGTGCTACCCTTGAAGCTAATGAGAAAAGTGTGTGGAGAAGGACAAGGGAGTGTCAGTTCTCTCAGATGCTCCTGTCAGGAGAAGTAAGGTTTGAGTGATTGAGTATTGACTCTGGGATTAGCAGCACAGAGGTTACTTGGTGGCCTCACCAGAGCAATTTTGGTGATTGTGGATGGGGTCAAAAGCTAGGTTGGAATGAGTTTAACGGAGAGCAAAAGGAGAGCAATAAAAGATGCTGAGTGTTGATTGTTTTTAAGTAATTTTGCTGCAAAGAGAATCAAGGGAATTGATTGGGAGCTGGTGAGTGAAATAGAATTAAGATACATTTTTGTTGTGTTTTAAGATGAGAGAATTAAATGCATACATGTATGCCAAACGGAAGGATTCTGAACAACAAAAAAACATGAGGTAGGAAGGGAGCTCGTGAAAATGTATTGTCCAAAATGTCAAATGAAAGTATTTCAGGAAGGAGTGAATGATAAACTGGGTCAAAAGCTGCTGAGTTCAGTTAAGTTGAAGTGTGAGAATTATCCTTTAGATTTAGCCAGATGCAAGTTTTGGTGACCTTGACAGGGACAGCTTCATTGTACTCGTGAGCGTAAAAGCTGGATTGAAATGAGTTGAAATAATGAGAATGGGAAAAGTGGAAAGAAATAGCTAGATAGCTCATTTGACAAATGTCACTAATAAAGAAGACAGAAAAGACAGTGTGGTACTAGAGGGGAGTGAAGTCCTTGAGCAGAGGAAGGTAAATAGGAGAACGTAAGTAGGCCCCAGAGGAGAGGTTGTCCCTCAGGAACAGGTGCAGAAGTTGGAGTGTGATTTGACTGATAAGGAAAGCGTGTGGAAAAAAATAGTAGATGTTTCCGTGTTTTGTGTGTGAAAAATGTAGTGAGGTCATTTCTTGCAAGTGAGGATGGAGGAGGGGTTGTTGGAGTTTAAGGAGATTTTTAAAAAGTGTGAATGGTCACCTGGGAAAGTAGGAGAGTAGATTGACTAAGGATATGTAGTAGGCTTGCCAGGCAAAACTGAGGATGCACTTCATGGTTGTGGTCAGATGTTGAAAGCAGCAGCTCCCAACCAGGCACTTTTTTGCCTTTGAGGGTACATTTGGCAATGTCTGGAGTCATTGTTGGTTGGCACAACTGGGGGTAGGGGTAATAGGAGGTATCTAGTGGGTAAAGGTCTCAGATACTGCTAAATATCCTGTAAGACACAGGATAGCCCCCAAAGCATAGAATTGCTTGGCTCAAAATCAGTAGTGCCCAGTTTGAGAAACGCTGCTTTAAAATGATGGTGGTCAGTATGTTCATGAGCTTTCCTTCCTTCCCCCTCCTTCTCACTCCCCACCCACAAATATTTATTATTATTAAGTTTATCAGCTGGATGTGAGGAAAACTGACACCAGTCATTCAGATTGTGATAAGTGTGCTGAAGGAATAAGTTGCATGAAAAAGTAGAAGATAGTGGGGCAGCCAGTGCAACTCCTTTTGAGAAGGTTGTCAGAGAACAGCCTCTCTAAAGACATGCCATTTGAGATGAGATCTGAAGGATGAAAAGAAGCCGTCCTAGAGGAGACAGCATTAGAAAGTCCTTTGAGTGGAAAGAGTAAATGAAGTAACAGCATCTTGAAGGAAGTTCCTAGAAAGGTAGAGGAAATAGTGTGGTAACTGTAGCATACAGTTCTGTTTCTGTTGGCTTGTTATTTTATAAGGAAACTTCAAATGTTTTATGGGAAGATGGTCTAATGTATTTATTAAGTGCCTTTTGTTTGCTTAAAAGTACATTCCACAGACTACTGGCCAGGAAGGGTATGTTCCTTTCTAGATAAGTTGTCAACATCGAAACAAATGTTTAACATAAGGACTCATAGTCACAAAATTGCACCAGCAATATTACAAACTCTTGAAGTAAACTATGTCTGGTTTCTGTGTATTAAATTTATATTAAATTTCTTTTTAGATTATTTAGTAAATATTTTTAATATTTAGTTTAAATCCAAGGATTACAATAAAAAAATAATTTAAAAGAGAATTCTTTAGCTTTTTCATCATAAATTCAGATAGTAAGACTTACAGTTTATTATTATTGTAAATGATAATATTAATTCCTTACTTGAAAACAGTGCCTTCAAAATATACCAATAGTATTTGAGGTTAAGTTTTATATAATTTGTTTAAAAATCTTATACTTTTTGGTATCTTTCTTATCAAATTTATTTATTCATCTGAAACTTAGAAACCTTATTAGATTCTTTTAGATGCAAGTAGCAGAAATCCAACTCAACTAAATAGCTAATAAGGATATTATTCAAAAGAAACTAGGATGTCTTAAAAGTAGAGGAAAAGCAAGCAACTGAACTGAAGGAAATGGCTGTTGGAACTCGTGAATAAATGGAAATTAATGACTCCAGGACACTTTCTGGAACTCCCCACTGCATGTTGGCTTCATTCTCTTGTGACAGAGTGGTGTCCTCTGTGGCTGGAAGTATGGCTGCCACATATTCCCATGCCTCACATTCCACAGGTTCTGCTACTGGGAACAGATTACATAGTTTAGTCAGGTTGCTCAAACAGCTGCGACAGTCATAGCAACAAATAAGCTGCCAGGCATAGAGCTAAATGTTGTGCTTGTATTAACCCATGTAATGATGTTAGGAACTCTCTCCACTGGATATTTGTATTATACACCTTTGATAGATAAGAAAACTGAGGTGTGGAGAAGTTAGGAAACAACTAAAGTCACAGGCTTTGAATTGGCAGAGCTGGGTTTTGAACCCAAGCAGTCTGGTACCTACCTGAGCTGATAGTTAATCACTGTATCATATTTGTTGAAATTAGGCACAGTGAGGGGATGGAACGATTTTTTTGTTGTTGTTGTTTGGTTAGTTGGTTTTTGACTGAGTTAAAACATGTCAAGATAGGAGTATGGTTTTAATTTTTTTGTTTATTCTTATAAATGCAGGAGAACTGATAATGTTATAACGGAACTATTTCAGATCTTTGAAAAATTCCATTTGTTTTTGTACAAAGAGACATGCATGATGTAGGTTGCCTAGGTAGCATCTGTCTTGTGTGCTATATGGAGGGAATTTCTGCATTGAACAACAGTTGTAGATCAGTGGTTCTTAACTGGAGGAAATTTTGCCCCTAGGAGATGTTTGACAATATCTGGAGACATTTTTGGTTGTCAGAATTTGTTGGGGGTGGGGGGGGAGGTTGCTACTGGTATCTAGCGGATTGAAGACTTGGTTGCTGCTGAATTTCCTACAGTGTGAGATAGAGCCCCACAACGAAAGAATTATCCAGCCCTAAAAGTTAATAGTGCCAAGATTGAGAAACACTATACAAGTTGAGCCATTTCGACCTAAGTGTCTGTGTATGTGATAAAGAGGTAAGAAATTCTAAATCATTGAAAACTTTGGGTACTGAATAGGGCAGGACCAAGTGTAAAGCAGTGTAGGATCCATTAACCTGGGATGCCTGGAAAGAAGAACTAAAAAGTGGAAGAAGTTTTTACAAAAGGGGCTGTAGGAAAATGGAGCAGACCAACTTGGCTATTTAACATTTTCCCTGAAGGGTGGACTGTGTGCACACAGGTAAGAAGTAAGAAAACCCAGTCTAGCTCTTTATCCAACCTGTACCTGATGATGGTTTCCTGTTCATAGAATAATTATAGGACAGCATTTCCCCAATATTATTGACAAAAATGAGCTAAAAATTGGCTTTACTCTGATTTATAACATTGAAATTTATTTATAAATTAAAGACTCTGATTTGTGTTAAAAGAAATAGAGCCATTACTATTTTTAAAAAGTTACTTTGTGATTTGGGGTTATATTATAGCAACAGCCAACATTTATTTAATACTTTCTATGTGTCAGGCACTGTGATGAGTCAGTGCTTAGTCTCATTTAACACTTGTAATAACCCTTTAAAATGGTTACTATAATTGTCTATGTTGTACCAGCCCAGAAATGAGTCTCTGAGAAGTTATTAGTAACTACCATCCTATGGTCAAACAGTTATTAGTAAGCTACAGTTGGAATTCTGGTTTGATTCTATAGATTGAACTCTTAAAGTCAAATGGTTTGCTGCTTTTTCCTGTTAAATACAGTCCTTTATCATGACATATTTTCTGTCTGTAGTTGTAGTTTTGATAACCACTAGGTAATTTTTTGCATATTTAGTCTCAGGTCTTGTTAGTGAGGAAATTTGTATATGTTTGGAAACAGATACTTGATATATGTTTGAAAGCTTTTAAAAATTAAAGTTGTGAAATATTTCCAAATGGTTTCTTGAAAAACCTATTGAATAAATTTAGTAACCAATTTGAGTTAATTATTTGGATGTGATGATTTAGGAAAAATGCTTATCCTTTTCTTAAATGTAAAAGCTTTGTATTATTAAACTTTTTAGAGTACACAAGATAATTAAGGTGAAATATTAAGTATTTCCCTCCCAACCTTAATCTCACCTAATCCTTTCATGTAAAACATTGTACAAAATCAGACCATTGAAATTCTGTATAATAGAAATATTAATATAAAAAACATAGATCCCTACCTCTTTCATTGGGGGAATATTGTTTCAAAGAGAGGGACTGTTCAGTATATATCATACTTGTGAATAAATTTGATTGTTTTAACATTTTGTAAGAAATGTGTGTTCTCTCCATCGGACTTAGACCTCTAAAGCAAATAAATAACTGTTGCACGTATGTATTTATTTCCTCTTGGGAAGCTTATAGTTAGGGATACAGGTGTTGTTGGGGAGTGGGTGGAGGAAGGAGAACAGCACAGGTGACCAGAAGTACTGATTTTTTTTATACTTCTTGTAATGGGAGTGAGTGACAAGTTGTATTAAAGGTACTGTTACTTTTATGTTTTGTTTTATTTACATTTGCCAGCATTTGGATCTTTGGAGAAAAAGTACTGCAGTTGGAGGGAGAGAGGATGTAGGTAGCTGTGATACCATAGTTTGCCTTCCCTGTTCTTACTCTACCTTCCAGGTTTGAACCTGGTTTCCTGGATGTTCCTGACACCACCTCCCACCTTCATGCTCGCTGTGTTATGGCAGATTCTTGGGGAACATTTATGCCAATGTATTATTTTTACTTTTTTTCCTCTGCAAACTTACTAGGTTTTGATAATTGCTGGCTTCCTATATGCTTGTTTGCTGTGTTAACATTGTAGAGTTGTGTATAGTTGAATATTGAGTCTAAGAGTTAAATAATAAAACTTTGATTAATTGGGAGATAGAATATGTAAGAAATATTGGTTTATGTGTGGTGAACTTTTTAAATGGGTTTAATTGATAACTTTCTTCAGTCTTTAATGGTTAAATGTGGTTTGAATACTATCTTCTTTGTATTCCCAATAGGATTTGATTCTGCAAGAAGGAAAAATATCCCTATTCATCTAAAAGCAGTGGTCTCTATATTTACTTGAGAAATCTGGTTTTGGTAGTAATTTAAGTTGAGAATATATACCTCAAAAATTTTAAAGGCATAACACTTAGATAGTAATCAAATGTAAATATTGCAAGTTATATGTAAAAATCTAATCTTTTCTTCCCATCTTGCTTTATATAACTTTTTTGATATGTGGGAAAGAGGGACAGGGGCTAAACTCAGAGCCAAATGTGCTTTTATTTAAAGTTCCAAATTTTCAATGCCAAAAGCACATAAACCTGCACCTGGTGGTAATTATGAGCAAGCCAGCCTTTGCCGAATCCCAGGCCTCTGCTTAAAATTTTTTACTGGAACTAAATGATGTTGCCATTTTTATTTTTAGGTTTGCTGGCATGGGTAATCTCATTAAGGTGCTAACCAGGGACATAGACCACAATGCAGCACATTTTTTCTTGGACTTTGAAAGTAAGTCTCTTTAGCCCTTCACAGCTGGTGCATAATGGTAAAGGTGAAAGATTAATTATATTCACACCACAGTGAAGGCCAGTCAGAATATTTGTTAATTATGGGATTGAACAAAGGTTGCATGATTTTTTTCTTAATCGTAGGCAAACATCACCATCATATGTATAATTCTTTAGTTTTTCATTTGCTAAAATCATGTTGAGTCTGTAGCCAGTGCTGTCCTTTCATTAGTCCATGAAGCAAGTAGCCTTATGATGAACATTCTAATAGTATACTTTAGTGACTGTGTCAGACAATCTTTTGCTTATAATCCTATAATAATTTTATTAAAAATAAGAATTGTGCTGCATATCTGAAATCAATACTTTAAATAACCTCTACAAATTAATAATAATCGAAATTTTGTTAGAAATATATGCTATATTTAACAGCATGCAGAAAGTAAGTTTTATATTACGCTGTTTTAAGATGAGATGCAAAAGTGAGCTATGGCCAAACATCTTAATATTTGGCTTTGAAATAAATTGTTGTTTCAGTTCTGTACTAACAAGATTACACATGAATAATTCTTGATCAGAAATTTCTTTTTCAGAATACTAGCACTATTGGAATACTTAAAGAATTTTTCATTATAAGGCCATTAATGAAACTTGGGAGAATTTTAAGAAGAATTAGAGCAACAGTTGTGCCATTGTGTACAGGAAAACCACATTTCACCTCTAGGTCCTACATATCAGCACCTTGAGAACCCGGTTTGCTGTCTTCCAGAGCATAGTCTGGGTAACCTGAAGGATGAATTCATGGCCTAATGAACATTTTCCCTGTTACTTTTTTTTTTTTTAAAGTAAATTTCAGATGTTCTTTTTTATAAAGGGATATTTTCTCTTTTCTCATTCTTGTCTTGACAGGTACCTTAACATGGGGAATCTTCTTAAAGTTTTGACATGCACAGACCTTGAGCAGGGGCCAAATTTTTTCCTTGATTTTGAAAGTGAGAAGATGATTTTATATCTATTTCTCTTTGCCTGCAGTAGACTGCGTTTGTCTTGCACTAAATGAATGTTTCCACTTCGCCATCTTTTTAACTGCTTTGCATGACTGAGCTATGAATTGAGGAAAGTTTCTGGCGCCTTCTAGAACTGGAACTCATATTTTATAGATTAAATTGTGATGATAAAAGTCTTTGAGTTTTTATAAGAGATTTTATATCTCTTAGTTGGAGATTAATTTATGATTTGAGATATTCTCTAATGAAAACATTTTTATGAAAAAATTTTGTTAGAAAGGACAAATACTACTTCAAGATTTATTAATAGAAGCAATATTTAGGGAAAAATTTTATTGTAATCGAGAAAAATCTACTAGATTTCAATTACTTTGGGTGCATACTTAAGTATTTTAAATACAAATCTGTTCATGAAGGCCATTCAGAGCTCAGTAATTTGGGCATAATATTAAAAGGTAAGTGTGAACCTAAATTATTTAATCTTTGCAGATAATTTGAAAAGTTAAAAAATTTAATGTATTTATTTCAGGAATTCATTTTTTCTAACTCTGAATGAAAAGAAAAATAATGGGTTCACAGACCTTTAAGTAATTTGCCTTCTGTTTGTTTTATGTTGCATGACCTATTGTAATATGGTCTAAGAGTGGCAGGTAAGTGTCATTGACCTCGGTGCATGTTGCAAAGCTTTTGCTTGTTTTGGCTGTCAGTATTGCTTCAGCTTGTCTGGTTATCATATTGAGAAAAGTGGTATTAAATTGGTGTTTCAGTGTGAATGTTGCTATTTTAACTGATCATTAGAAAATTGTTAGGAAAGGGTGAAGAGGTTTTAAATCATGCAATTCCTTACGTTTTTATCTGAGGTTAAAACATTTGAACAGATTTTAAAATATTTAAAATTTAAGACTTTTTCTGATTTTAAAAACAAAATAAACAAATCACTTAAATCCCCAATCATTATCTTTTCCTTCAACTTCAGTTTAGTTTTTATATAATTCATTCTATTTTATGAATCATTTATATATATTTTTCTTTAAACCAGGACAGTTCATATAAATACATCAATTTATAGCTTATCTCTACTTTATAGTATAATATGTGGTCTCTGATATATCCTACTTTTACTACATTCGTATAAGCAAACTTTTACAGTTTGGCTACTCTATGCAGTTAGTAATGAGTAGTGATGTTAATATCAGGACCATATTCAATTGTTGGGGTTTTAGGGGGGAAATGTTATGAGGTGAGTGTTAGTTTTCTTGACCCTTCTCAACAATTAAGCAGTGCTATTATAAGTGCATGTTTAGCATGACTTTTAATCAGCTTGGGGATGTTGAGCAGATTGCTGACTTGAAGATTATTCTTTCAGGTGAGGCAACTTACACTAGAGCTATATTTTAGTTTATTTGCATCTGTTTCAAATGTGTTCTTTTATATTTTTCTGCCATTCTGTCTCCTTTTTCCTCTTTGTCCAAATTCCTTACGTTTGCAGAATCTTGGCTTTGATACAGTCAAGATCTTGTTCAAGACTTGGCACTTGATCTTTTTATAAATGTAGCATTGTATTGTGGTCAAGTGGGAAGCATGAATTTAAATGTAGTATTTAAAAGATTACTTGGTCGTGGCTTTCCAATCTGTGGGAGTGTTTGCATTATTATTCTTAAAATTTAAATAGCTAATTTAGTGGCAGGAAAAGGTTAAAATTGCTAATAACAGTAAAATAATAATACAGAACTACCTATTAAATGTCAGCTTCTTAAAGGCAGATATAAATTTAAAAAATGATGCTTGTTGCCTGTATCAGCCAACGTAAAACTTTTCATTTAATACTTACTAGTATACTATAAATGAAATTTAGTGAAAATATACTGTATACCAGGCTAGAGTTTGCCCACTGTTATTTCTTAGATTTTAAAATGTTTTCATTTGATTCTAACATTGGCATTTTCTTAATTTCCTGTCTCATCTATTTGCATATTTTTCTTTTTTTTGGAAATATACATTTGTAAAAGCTTGACTTAAATTAGGCTACTGTAGTGGCCTTGGCCCATCAGATGTGTCCTTCCTTACGCTATTTTATACCAGACTCTCAGAATTGCCAACATAATTGATTTGCCACTTCCTAGTGACTACTTAATAAAGCCACATTCTATTAATGAAATAGTGTAATTAGTATTATATTGTTTATTTCTAGGTGCACAGTAATGTCCAGGTCACCAGAGTAATTTACTTATACTATTTTCATTATTCTAATTGGTTAAGCCTAGCCTGCTGTGTCTTCATAGTGGGCAACTATAGAAATAATTTCATACAGATGTACCTGGCTTTTTGCGTCATATTGTATACAAATTATTTTAGTGCATTTGACATGGATTTAATGGCATCTTTACAAAATGAAGACTGTCTTTAACGTAAACCATTACTCCCTTAACTTACCCCCTTACCCCTGTAACTGCTTTTCACTTCAGTGTAACATAAATTTGTGGCTTGCCTCCTGTGTATACCAGCCAGTAGGTGCTGAGGATGCAGAGATAACTAAAATACAACCTCTACCTTCAGGGAGCTCTTAATCTGGTAGGATAGATAGAAATGCAAACTCGCTGGACATGGTGGCTCATGCCTGTAATCTCAGCACTTGCACTTCTGGAGGCCAACGCAGGAGGATTGCTTGAGTCCAGGAGTTTGAGGGTCCAGTGAACTGTGCTCACACCGCTGCACTCCAGCCTAGTCAACAGAGCAAAACCCTATCTCTGTTAAAAAAAAAAAAAAAAAAGACAAACTCAGTTTTATTTACATTCAGAGTATAGCACAGGAAGGTATTATTAACTTAATCTAGCAATGAGTAGTTGGGCATCATCATGGAAGACTTTCTGATGGTGATGTTTGAATTGGGTTTTGGAGGGTGAATTAGAATGTTTCAAGCTAGTTTAGTGAAGGACAGCGTGGAAAGGAGGAGCAGCATAGACAAAGGCCACAAGGCATGAAATGTCATTCTGTGTTCAGTGAAACATTGTTTTTTACTGTAGATAGAGGAATTTTTTTTCCTTAAAAAAATTACTCCTATATGATCAGATTTTATTTTGATTTTATTTAATAATGGTTCAACAATGATAAAAGCCCAGAGTTGCTCCATAGAATTTGGCAGCACTTATGCTAATGGCAGCATATAAAGAGCACCGAATGGTGGGGTCGGGGGGACCTGCATAGCCTCTTCTAGTTCTTGGAATTTCTTACTATTTTATAACAATGTTGTTAATTTATAGCTCATTCTAATGACAACTCTTTAACCTGAGTAACTGGTGTGTCTACTAGCTCATTAAATTCTAGTCCTTGGGAGAAGGAGGACTTTTATTTATTTTTATGTCTTTTCCCAACCTTAGCTTAGTTCTTTTTGAATGATAGAAGTTCAATACATATTTGTTAACTTGATTTATTTATCTACAGGTAGATGAAAATAGAATAGAGGTAGTCATTTGTAAGTGAGAATAGAATTTACTTTCTCTGATGCTTTGTTACAGTGCCTTTCTATTGAGTCATACATTTCCTTTATTTCTTGTGTCTTTTGTGTTACCTGTTTGCCCCCATCATTTAGAAATATTGGGACCCACTATATTTTTTCATTTATCTCTTGCATATTTTCAATTTATTTTGTCCTGTACTTTGAAATATCTCTATTCTGGTGGCATCTTTTTTATATTTATTTTTCTAACATAGTGTATGATTCTGTTTGCTTAGAGATCAAAATGCATAGTAATCCCCTTTAATTCATGGTAGAGGCTTATTTATGTCTCTGTACCTTCTCATTCATTTAAAAAATATTTATTATAGAAAATCTAGGTACTCGGTTTATGTATATACTGATGATACATACTGTACATTTTGGCTCCTGCCTTGATGAAACTTAACAGATAGATTACAAATATTTATTGAATGAATGAATGTAGATTAAAGCAGAAAAACCCCTTATCACATTTACAATTTTTATGTTGACTGGCTTTTTACTTTTTTCCTTTCATAGCGAATCTTTGCCTCCTTTTGTATCTTAAACAACTTAAATTTTAGCTGTTATTTTTAGTGACTCCACTTCCACCCTCCACCCTATAGGAAACTGGTGTGAAATTATTTATATACTTAATTTTAGCTTTAAACAGTAAGAAGAATTGAAACATGCCTTAATTTCCCTTGAACAGCTTTTAAAAGTAAGCTTCATGAATAATCAGTATGTCTACTCTCAGTAGTATATACATTATTTTGCAATCAAATAAATGTCTTTGTTAGCTGTCTAAGTGCTACATTTTTTGTTGAAATAGTAAAGTCATTCTTGACTATGACAAATCAAAGTGACAAGTCTTGGTTGCATTATATAATACCATTTTTTAAAAAATAAATGCTTTATTTTATGCAGTCTTTTTCCCTCCGTAGTATTTTACCCTTTTGCATGACATGCTTCAGTAAATTAGTGCTTACCTGTCTGCTATTTTCTGTTTGCCTTCATTTCTACAGCAGTCTTCAGCAGCTTTCAAAATTATAAATGTGACTTTCCTGTGACAGTCTAAAAAATGTTTAATCAGTGTGGTGCTGGGTATTTTTCCTACCCTTAAGGGAAACTTGAATCTTCTCCTTTATTTTTAAATTTCTTGGTACTTATTAAACTTTTACTAGTTATTAACCGCTTACAAGGTCTATTAAGTCTACTTTATAATGTTTTGTTTGTGTGTAAGTGTCAGTGTCACATTTTTATGTTAACAGCTAGTCACCACACCAAAAATACATAGTTTAATATTTTTGAACTTCACAAATACTGTTGGTATATAATAGATAGCTAAAATATTGTCCTTTGTCATGAATTCCCACTTCATGAATTCAAACTATATTATGTGTCTACTATTGATGTTATGTTTGTAGTTCCACAATTCCATATGAAAAAGTATAAAACTGTCATTTTTGCATGTAAAAATTATTTTTCTCTAGTGCATCCAGTGTAAGTATAAAAGTTATGAGGTGCGATTTTTTTTTTTTAAAGTATATGTCTAACTATTACATTGGAAAATATGGTCTGGCTAAATGTGAAAACATACTACTGCTAAATTATGAAGCCTGATTTTTTTTTTTTTAAGCTAATCATTTAGTTACAATATCACTATTTGTTCCTAGTAATACCTTTGTAGCCTTGGACAGAGAGTCTTTTTAATTTTTCAATTGGCTTCTCTTGTTTAATTATTTTGTCAAGGTATTTTCATTCTAACGAAATAATACATGATTTCTGAAAATTGAAAAATAAGGGAACATATATGTGAACAGATTCTTTAGTTGACTTTGCATATGAATGTTACTTTATTACTGTTGCTGTAGTACTGTTTTGCATATGTTGAATTTAAAATTTGATACTGTAATTGTTGATTTTTTAAAAATATGTTGTATATTTTTGACAAATTGGCAGGTTTAATAGATGGAACTGAATTATGACTTGCCCCAAGCGCAAAATAGTTAGTTTTTAGGCATGTTTATACCTAGGTTCATGTGTGAACTAAGTTTCTTTTAAATTTTCTAAGTAAAGGAATAAAGAGATCATTGTGTATTTGTGGGGAGGCAAAGTGGATGCAGAAAAGTGTAGATGCTAGTTTTATATAATTGGTAAACAGCGATTTGTCAGAAATGTGCTTAACGACTTATAAATTTAGATTTCCTCCATTCTCCTCATGGGAGAACATTTTAGCATGGAGGAATTCTGCCATTAAAATTCTTTACAACATTATGGTAATTATGTTTATCATTTTAAGTGCTTTATGCCTTATCTGTAGTGTTGAATGTGGTGTAGTTGGAAAGATTTATGAACAACTCAGTTTCCTCATAGAGCTCCCCCTTTAAAAAAAAAAAAACACCAAATATATTAAATAAAAAAGATTTGTCCTCAGAGAAACAAATGATCAAGTTATTATTAAAAACAGGATTTCTGTTCATTTGAATCAAGCAGAGAGAAATTTAGATTTAGTCATCCTTTAACATGTTTTGTGGCTAACACCACAGGTGGTGAAAATGCCCATATGTTTGTGTCCCTGATTATATTTTTGTAACTAATTTTCCTTTCATTTTTCTCTTATTCCCAAGTGTGTAGAGACTGAAGTTTTTGCTTTATCATTTCAAAATTTCAGTAATAATATTGTAGCATAGCTTAAAGTAATCTAGTTTTCAGCAGCTAATTCTGGAGCAATTTCGTAATTTGAACTCCTCTGCCCAGGAATCCTGCCCTTGTGTTCATCAGCAGAAAAGTTCCATGGTACTGCCTTGGGTTTGGTCTTAGTTGTATATATCCTCTTTTATTTAACCTATATTATCATAAATGTTAATACGGAATTTAAAGTGATCCCTAGAAAAGGGGAGTATTAAAAGCTATTCTTTTAAAATTTTTACTTTTTTGTATCCTTAGTCTAAAAGTTAAACTTTACAGGAAAATAAAGTAGTTTCAGTCTTAAACTATAGATGAACAAGATATTTTAGTAGGCTTTTATTTGTCTTGCATTAAAATAGATGATTACTGATGCATTTATAGTCAGTGATAGTTATGAATGTAGTAGAAAAGTGATTGATGATCCTAATTAAAAATTTTTAATTATAATTCTTAGATTGGTTTAAAATATCAGGTCACAATTTGTAACTTAAACTAAATAGCAATGTTTGGTGTTCCCTTGCTTCTTTGTGATATTTATAAACTTGAGGCTAGTTATTTAAACATAGAGCTTTGGAAAAATTATTGGTCATTTCTAAGAAGTGCAAAGTTAACATTGAATAAAACGTACTTATCTTTGGAAAATGGGATTGTTAATTGCTTAGAGTTATACATGTATTTAAAAAATTTATGTCACTGTAAATTTTCTTGTGCTTTCCTGCTGTTTAGATGCCCAGCCTACAGAGTCTGAGAAGGAAATTTATAATCAGGTGAATGTAGTATTAAAAGATGCAGAAGGCATCTTGGAGGACTTACAGTCATACAGAGGAGCTGGCCATGAAATACGAGAGGTAAATCACATTTATGTATAGGAAGCTAAAACTTACTGGGTCCCACCTGTTTTGAATCTCTACTGTTTTCTAGACTTTAGAATTCTCTATTTCATGTTAAGTATTATATTTGAAGGACGATCACTTAGCATTATTACAGAAGTGGTTGCAGTGATACGAGGGTAAAAAAGAAAATGACGTTCCACAAATGGGTAATTTAAGTATATTAGAGAAAATTTTATTTACTTTTTTGTTTGCTCTCATACCTGAATTTCGTAATATCCATGAGGAACTGTTTATACTTTTCTTTTTGCAAGGGAGAGACATAACTTTCTGTGGCTTTGTTCTGCGGGTCTGTTTTTTTCTGTTCCTCCTTACCTTCCTAGGAGAAACTTGAAATCATCTTTGCAGTGTGGACACCACACCCCCCATTGACTTTACACCACAAAGAAAATGTTTGGTGTGGTCTGCCTCAGCTTTTCTCTCCCAAACCACTGAACTTATTGAGGTTTCCATTCATCTCTTTTCCCATTTTTAGAAAGTGTGTCCCTACTTCTTTACAAGATTAACTTGTTTACCTTGTTCTTCATCCTGTTCTAGAACTTTACTCTTTTAATTATTCCTTCTCTTCTCTTAATGACATCATCTTTGTTCTTTTCCTAACTTCTTCCTCTCAGTATACATGTAGATGTTTTATACTACCAAAGAAACTCCCTAGCTTGGGACCTTAACCTTTATTTTTTTCATTACCACATTTTTTGAAGGCAGTGTCCACACTGTTTTTCTTCATTTCCCCCACCTCTGCTTCTGTTATTTTTCTCTGTAACAAATAATGCAGAGGTCATCAAGGACCAGTCTTTGAGCTTATAGTCCATGTCCAACTTGAGTTCTCTTCTGACACTTGGACTATTAGCGAAGGCAGAATAAAGTGCAGACCCCAGAAGACAGTTCAAAAGATTCTTTGGTCATTGACTGGATGTTTGGTTTAAGGGAGAAGGGAGAGTTAAATGATTCTATGATTTTTATTTTAGATTAGGAGATAGTGGTATCAAAGAGGGAAATTATAGATAGTGTGAATTCCATTTCTTACCTCTCCCGCACTGGACAGCTTGTTTCCTGCATGTCTTGCACAGAAACACTTCCTTGTTGTCTTTGTTTTTGTCCGGAATGCCCCCCCTCCCATTTTTTCCCCTACCCTCCTTCAAATCCAGATAACCTCCTACTTCCTACTCTTTTGCCCTGGTACTTTATGCACATTTCTTTTATGGTAAGCATCATTAAAAAAAAAATTGGTATTGTTTGTTCATCTCTCCAACCACTTTACTGCCGGCTTGAGGCTTGAGAAGGGTAAACCCGGTTTTTTACATACTTTGGTATTATCAGTACCTAGTACAGTGCTTAATAAGCAGTTAACTATTGAAGAAATAAATACAAGCATTTTAGACTAATTGTGACCATGTCAGCTTAAGTAAAACCTTAAGATTTTAGTAAATGAAGGCATGTAACCATTTCCGTGAAGTTCTCGTTCTCTGAACATTTAAACATACTTTGAAAAATTAAACATTATGAAAGTGAAAGATTTAAATGAAGTAAGCAGGATCTATCTCAGTGAACTAATTAGCAAGTTGTTCTTTCCCTGCAAGTCACACCAGTTATTCTAAAATGTTTGAAAATGTCTCCATGTTGATTAGTGCTACAGATTATTTTTAATTATTTATAAGTGTTAGGTCAGTAGACCTATTTTTTGTAAACAAACAAACAAAAAAAATAAAACAAAAGAGACAGAGTCTTGCTCTGTGGCCCATGCTGGAATGCAGTGATGCAGTGATGCAGTCATAGCTCACTGCAGCCTTGAGCTCCTGAGCTCAGGCAATCCTCCTGCCTCAGTTTCCCGAGTACCTGGAACTGCAAGTGTGCGCCACCACACTCAGGTATTTTAAAATTTCTTTTGTAGAGACAAGGTCTCACTATGTTGCCCAGGATGTTCTGAAATTCCTGGGCTCAAGTAGTTCTCCCACCTTGGTCTTCCAAAGTGCTAGCTAGGATTGCAGGTATGAGCCACTGCACCTGGCTTAATTAAACTTCTTTAAAGTTTGTCGTGTATTTGAATTCTTATCCTCTGGTTATAATTGCCTCCTATAAACAAGAAAGAGAAGTATTTTATTCATTATGGAGACAAATACCATTCATTACCTATTTTTTTTTTCCCTTAAGGTAGAACTCTAAAGAGTTTTTTGCAGTACTTCAATTGGAAGGGTTATTCTTTGCTTCCGTGTGTGGGAAGGCTCCCTACAATAAAAATAGTGTCTCTCCCAAAGTCTGTACGTAGACTTAATTGAATACATATTAAGATTCAGTTGTAATCTTCTGGAAGAGAGTACAATGATAGGAAATTTTATATGTAGCATGTTTCAAAGAGGGCTTGTGGGGCTGTGAAACCAGGAGTTTTAATCCTTTGACCAAAGATTGGAATGTGTATAGGATGCCGTAGTCACACAATAGTGCCATTTCCTGAGGAGATATAAGATGTCACCACATATAGTTCATTCATAATGTTTCATGATTAGTGATGTGAGAAAGTAAATATATGTCTTAAAGTTTAAAAGAAAAAGTTTATATAGAAAAACAACACTGAAGAATGCCAAAATATAAGGGAAGAATAAAAAGCAATGGTAAGAGATTTACCTTAACTAGGCTTTGAGACTTATTTATTTTAAAGGTACCATCATTAAACTGTTGGTAAAGGAAGTAAGGTAAGAGAAATAGGTAAATAGCATGGATACAAAAAATAAGCTAGAAAACTCTTTAAAAACTGCATTTAAATCTACGGTAGATGAGGGACAAATGTGTAGTTATTTGAGGAGTTGAAGAAATTTTCGTAGAGAAATTGATGTGTGGGTTTAATGATACAAATAGAGAAGATTTCTGAACAGTAGAAAACAAATTAGAAAAGAAAAGTATACATAAAAGCTGAATGAATATATGCCAAATATACAAAGAACTGATAAAACTATCATAGATCAATATTAATACTTAATGTTGTTAATTAATTAGTTGATAAGACTTGTTAGAGTAACCAACCATTCAACCCATGAAAAAGCACAGCCAATAGAAAAAATGTTACTTTGCTAATAAGTGCACCACATCACCGTGGAGAAGTTACATATATTGTAAAACACTTGTCTTTTTGGAAGTCAGTTTGGTGGTATATAGGATAACAGCAGTTAAATTATTTGTACTCTTGCAGCAGGTACCTATATTTTAGAAAATATATTCCAGACAACTATAATTGAAGAAGAAATGTAAGCATAAAAGCCTTCATGGGCCTTAATCATAGTAGCAAAACTGTGGAAGCAATTCATAGAGTTATTGTGAAGATAAAATCAGATAATCTGTGTAAACAGCATAGCACAGTGCCTGACACAAAGCTAACATAAACTTACTATATTTGATGACTATGCTAATGTGTGGGATTATATATATTTTAGTTTAACATTTTATTAAACATAATTCTAAAATGGCATAAAATTTAATTTAAGATAGAATCTATTACATAAGCAAAGTTCATTGTCTAGAATAAACCACTAGAAAGGGAAACAGGAACTTTCCATTAAGGTTGGACTGTGTCCATGACAGTTTTAAGTTTTCGAAAATGAGTTACAAAATGTGCTCCATTATAACCTCACCACTGACATTTACTAAGTGTCCTTTTGCATATTGGGCTGTAATGGGTATTGACCAAAACTTTATCTAACAGCAGAGAAACTGATGTGAGAGGACAAGGAATCAGAAGTACAAGGAGAACCATAAAATGTTTGTCGTAAAAGAGCAGCCAGCGTCTTCAGCTCTAAATCTAGGCAAGGAAGGTCAGGGAAATAGCTCTGTTCAGTTATGAAAATGGCTGACATTTAATGTAGCTTTTTTATATTATGAGAATGAATTGACATTTAGAAAATCATTATCTCATCCTTGCAGGAAAAGTTGGATAGGCTTCTTTAAGAGAAAAAAATACAATTTTAATTTTCATCTATTTGCTTATTTACTGAATAATAAATACATCAGCAGATTTTTATTACTTGATGTAAATCATTATTGAATCTATGCTTGAGGCTAAAAGGATTTTTTCCCATAAACATCAGCATAATATCAAAGTCCCTTTGAAATGTTCATATTAATATATAATGTGAAACAAAGATTGTTATATATTGTAATGTCAGATTTTCTTTAACATTACAGTATTTCTAGATAATCACATAAGTAGGATTGACTTCAGGTACTTGTTAGGTTTAAGAATCATTAAAAAAACTGTATAAACATCAAGAAAATTTGAAAGTAGTGGCAAACTTATAAAGTAAATTGCTTAAGCAATTGATAACCATTTATTTAGTTTATAGTTACTAATAATTTATTCAGAACATCCTTTAAATATATCTGAATACAATTTTATTTTGCATTCTTGTTTTTTGTTTTTGTGTGGGCAGAGTCAGAGTACTACTACCTTGGGAATACCTGAATGTGTCAGGACCTCCTGATAATGTTTATAAGCAGACCCCTGCCTTGGTTATGAATTTCAATGTTCAGATGGTGTGTTTGAAGATGTTAGAGAAAGCAAATCAGGTTGTTGAGAAAAGCATTAAGTTCCATAAAGGATTAAGAGAAACATCTGTAGGCAAAAGGAAGATAAAAGCAAGAAAATAATGTTTCTTTGAAAATAACTCTCTACATTCAGAAAAGATTGCCTAATGGTTTGAAAGACTGAGTTTAGAAAAAGGCATATTCATGTTTATATTAAGATCTGTGGGTTGTTTTGTTTTTTCCCCTTTCAGATTTGAAACTAGATTTTCATCTTCTTATTCAGGAAAGCCTGAGAAAACTTGGAATCCAGAATAAGATTTTAGTTATAGGTAATAAGTATCTGTGACAATTTCTAAATCACATTTTCCAGGTTGATCTAGGATCTTAAGTGTTAGCTAGTTTTCTTAGAACTAGTTTGACCCTGGAATTCAAATTATCATTACTATTATTATTATTTATTTATTTTTATTTTTTTATTTTTTTCTTAGGGACAGGGTCTCACTCTGTTGTCCAGGCTAGAGTGCAGTGACACCATCACAGCTCACTGCAACCTTGTACTCCTGGGCTTAAGCGATCCTCCCACCTAACCCTTCTGAGTAGCTAGGACTGTAGGCATGCACCACCATGCCTGACTAATTTTCCTCACATTTTGTAGACACAGTCTTGCTGTGTTGCTCAGGCTGGTCTCAAACTTCTGGCCTGAAGCTATCCTCCCGCCTCGGCTTCCCAAATTGGTGGAGTTTCAGGCGTAAGCCATTGAGCCTGGCCTGGAATTCGAATTATTGAAAAAGCTTCTTGCCTGTTCTCGAAGTTGACTTCTTCATCTGTTGCCTTGCTTTTTTTGTTTCCTTTTATTCTGCCAAAATAGTTCTTTGACAAAGAAATACTATGAAATCTTGACTGTCATACGGGAAACAATATGAAGTATTTTCTTTTGTGAGTCTAAAAGGCACCAAGACTTAATATATTTAACAAACATATATTGTATCATTTTTAATTTCATTATAGCCGTATCTACTGCAATGATAACTAAGAATGTATTCTAATAAGCTAAAGTATCCATGGAGTTAAGGCCCACTGTCAGCATTCCTGCATCCATTATTCTATAGATTATAGATTATACCAGGGTTTCCTGTGTTTGCTAAAACCAATATTTTAATGTAAAAATGATACTGTTGTAATTTTTAAAAATCTGTTTTTATTCTTTGTGTTTTGAAGGCAATCCAGCATCCAGCAGATGAGAAGTTGCAAGAGAAAGCTTGGGGTGCAGTTGTTCCACTAGTAGGCAAATTAAAGAAATTTTACGAATTTTCTCAGAGGTTAGGTAAGTTGAAAGTTTTGTAATTATGACTTCCTTAGTGAAAAAGATGTTTATTAGTGTCAGAAGTTATTTAGAGTATCTTATGTTCACAATGCTGAATTTGGCTGAATATCTGTTATATAAGTAAAGCAAGCTTTTGAGATTCTAAGATTACAGAATGATTTTATCATTCCTGTCAACCCAGGTTTTTGATTTATTTAGACCATTTTTCTCCAAAAATTATAATTTCCACTAGGAAATCTCTTTGATTTCTTTGCATGCTAAAGGATCCTAGTATAAGAAATCATTTGATAGAATTTCTCTCCACCTCTGCAGTAAATTCTTTCCCATATTTGGGGAACTAATCCTCAGGCCCTTGGGTTATTTAAATTTTGTGTTTTTAAAATCATTGCTAATTATACTCAGTTCATCTAAAATTGTAGGTAAGAAAGAGGAAGCTAGTGATACATCCAAAGTTATCTAGGGCATTATTAAAGCAAAAAGAATTCAAAACAGTTTGCTTTTTCCTTTGTATGGAAAAATTATTCAAAAGTCAGAATTGCGTCTTCAGTACAACAAGTAAGCAAAATTGGAATTCTCTTTCTTGTAGGAGGAGGAGGCAGAGCAGGTGAGATTTAGCCTGTTAGCTCCTTTAGTGATTTGAAAGTTGTAAATTTGAAGGACTTTATTTTTTGCAGTTGGTGGGCACGGGGGAGGAGCAGTATAGATTTGTGTCAGAAATTTGAACCATTTAAATTTTATTAAGCTCTTAACATGTTTCAATATCTGAATTGTTTAAAGGTGTTACACATTCTAAATGAATATATTACATCTAATAAGAAAGCCATACTGTAAGACGGAAGTCAGACTTCAGGCCCCAAAGCTAAATTTAAACCCAAGATGTGATTTGTTTGTCTCACATAGTTTAAGTCTGCATCTGCTTTGGAAAAGTCACTAGCTTAGGCAATAACTGATCTGGGTTATCAATGAGCCGGAGCAATTAATACTTGGCAAACCATCTCTCTGTCTCTATTAGTTAGGACACGTGTGTTCTAGTTTGTAGTAAGACCTTACTGCTGCATATTTTTTTTTTATATCTTGCTCTCTTTATTTCTTTATATTTTCTACTTGACCATTTGTGTTTGCAACCTATGCTTTAAAGCTGAAGTTCCATTTTTTTTTAAATGCCTATATTCTAAAACGGTAAGTAAATTGCTATTTTTTCTTGATGTAATACAGACTGTTAAATGTAATGTTAAGACAGACAATAGTTGGGATAGAAGTGTTTGTATAAATTATCCTTTTCTTACTAGAAATAAGAATTGTCATTCATTTTCCCAATCATAAAATTAGTTCTTTTACAGTATTTGCCTTTCAATCAAGTATCTGTATAGTCTGTAGCTTTGTAACCTTCTGTAACCTTATCCTTCGTCTTTTAATCTTGCTTATCTTGACTACTATTTATTTAGAGTTTTTCTTATGCTGTCAGTTTCTAGATGCAT